>QVNV01017833.1:0-14485 GCA_014825455.1 Pseudomyrmex pallidus | reverse complement strand
TATACTCATTTCCTTTGACGGTCTCTGATTTGAGACCGCGTTTCATTTTAACAGCGTGATGAGAACCATAGTTGACATGTATCAGAGAAAAGCTTCTCTCGCGTTAATTACTGCTTCAGCAATATAATCAAACAGATTTTATTTCTGATTAGTAAAAGAAAAAAAATGAAACATTTTTTTCTAAAGTTTAAAAAATGTAAAACTTGAAACTTTTATTACCTATAGACCAATACATACATATTTTATATACATTTGTGTTTGTTCGTTCGTTATTTTATTGCTGCTTCACTATTTCAGCCGAAAAAATTTTCAAATGTAAAGATTTTTATTATACAAACCGTATTTCTTTGCGTGAACAGATATGAAAACAGGTTTTTCTTATTAGCTCGTTAATCTTTACATTTATCTGCGTGCGCGCGACGAGATCTCGCGTCTCGGATCTTGATTGCTTTTAAATACGAAGGCCGAATAATGAGTTTATCGAATCAATTTCTAATCCAAATCCACGCATCTGTTGATTCTCATCGCGTGCGAGGAGAAGCAACGTTCGCGAACGCATCTCTTGTACTCGATTGTTGCTGTTATTCGCAAAATACGATTATTAATAAATCCTATAATTCAGTTCACGCTGAATTACGGCTCGGCTCTCTGTTAAACGCGCGGGAAAAATATGTTTGTGTATAAAACTCCGTTCTGAAAAGCGCCTTTGCGAATAAATTGCTACGGACACATTCACAAAGGCTACTTCCGAGTGCATGAAAATGCCTCGCAATTGAGGATCGTGAAAAATCGATGCACGGATATCGGCTTGATGCTGCTTGCGCATTCAAGCTCGGTCAGTCGTGGGACCGCTCGCGGACACGGCGCGCGTGGACAGGTGTACGTACACCTTATTTCTAGACACACCCTCGACACGTTTTCATAGTGGGGATGTCGACGCGCAGGCAAGGAGAGTGGGAAAGGTTAGAGTTCGACGAAGGAAGAATTTGTGAAAGATAGAAGGTTGAACGCAGAGAAATGAGATGAAAGCGCGCGGAATGTGAGAGAATGGATCTTTTATGCGTGAAAAAAAAAAATATTATACGCGCGAGAAAGAAATGAATAAGAGAAAGAGAATTGCGTGAAATGCAAAGTACACGATACGATTAACGACTCGTTGTGTGCGCAAGATTATGATACAATATCTATATCTGTAATAAAAAAAAAAGAGAGATAATCTCGCAAGTGCACTATTATTATTATTATTGTAATCATGTTCTATTTATGACAAAAAGAGAGGGAGAGGGTATCAATATGATACATATGTTACAAAAAATCTCGATAAAAAAGCAGAAAAAAAACCGATAAGTTAGTAGTTACTTTGTAACATCAGAATTAAACAAAGATAAGACGGGGAAAAAAGTACACACATAGATTTCCGAGGATGTGATGTGCGAGAGGCGGGAATAGAGGAATTTATCGACGATATTTAGAGACGAGTAGAAAGAAAAAATAAGAAAAAAAGAAAGGTAGTAAAACGGCGAGAGAGAGAGAGACGACGCTCCTTATCCGGAGCGAGGAAACTCCTGAGCGGAATCAGGGGAGGATAAGAGGAGAAAACGCGAGAAGCGTGGAGGAAGACGATGGTGGTTCCGGCGGAATCGGCGAGAGGGTGAATCGGGCTGAGAGTGAGGACCAGAGGAGGTACTCGCCGCCGATGTTCGGTAGACACGACGACGGTGTCACGGTGCTAGATGGTGGTGGTGGTGCTGGTGGTGGCGGCAGCGGCGAGATACAGCGTGGTGGGGTTGATACCGACAGCGCGCTCGAGAAGGAAGGGCGTCGTAGGGGCAGCAGATCGAGCGCCGCGACGCCTGAACGCGCACAGTCGCGGCTCGAACGCCGTCCCATACGAACGTGTGCCGTTCTCGTATCAGACTCTATCGTCGTCCTCCTCCTCGTCGTCGTCGTCGTCGTCGGTGGCGCGAATGACATTTCACTCGGTTCTATCCGTAGAAGCGTAACAAAAACGAAAGAGGACGCGCGCGATCCGTGATTTAGATCTATTCTAGAAGAGTTTTGCACGATCGAGAACGAGATCGGCAGAGACAGATCGATCGAAATTTAAATAGCATCTTAAAGGGCTCGAGAAGCACATGTTCTCCGATGGCCAGAGACGAAAAACATCTCTACGCTTCCATCAGTGTGTTACGATTTTATCAGAGAGATGATTGACAACGGTGATCAGACTCTGTGATCGATAAACTTGCTGTTAGTGCTCGGAAATAGTGGTACGTGATATTCCGTGACAGAGACGACACGGGTGCGTTGATCGGACGAATGGGACGAGACCGTAGATCGCTCTATTTACTCCGAGTTTTCCTACGGACGATACACTTACCGTAATCAGTAATCGCGGACATGTGTGTGATTTTCCGCTAGTCTAGTCAGAGAAGCACGTGCGGGTTTTTAATCGTTTAATTTAGGATTTCACGCATATACCAAATAGCACTTATAGAGCAAGATCGTAGCGATTGTGTAACTTGGGTTTCGGTGTAAGAAGAAGAAAAAAAAAAAGATGATCACCCACGCGTTTAATCATTAGCATTCGGAAGTTTAGGAATTAAGAGAAACTTGTAATATAATAGCACCTCCTACACATTATATATACATTCAACACCGATCAGTTCACGCGCGAAAATTATATTCAACAACGTCTGTGATTTCGATCGTGAATTTTATATAATTGTTACGCGATATCGTCGATATTTAACGCACACAAACACACACACTCATACACACACACGGTGCTTCGGATAATCCGAAAGAGACGAGAAAACATTGACATTTGATCCTAAGAGAAACGAACGTCGGATTTTTTAAATTGCATTCGACTCTTGACCGTTTTTGAAAAGCGACAGAGCGCGAATGTTGACAACATGACTTTGTGAAAATTCGACAGCGATATGTTACGAATGGCGGCGACTTCCGAGGCCCAGGAGAATTATTGAGGCCCCAGAAGGGAATGGATTTTCAGAGCGCAATGGACACTTTCGTAGAGGCATGGATGGCTGCTAACACAAAAACGGATCAAGTACAGGTAACATTAATCTTTTTAGTTCTCTCTCGGAACAAAATCTTTTTTTTTCCGGGAATTGTTTGGTATTACTTGTCATCCGTGTTACGTCTCGGGAAAACAAATTAAATTTTTTATAAAATTTTGAATAAAAACACATAATAAAATAATATAATTTATATATATATATTAAAACTTTATAAAAGTACGTAATTGGTTTAGTTTTAAAAACTAATATTGAAACCGAAGATAATTAAATAGAATATTTTGTTTCCAGAATATATTACACACAATGTATACAGTTTTATATATTTTAGATTTTGTGAAATAAATTTTACTTTATAATATATAAGCCTCTAGAAACATGTTTGATATGCGCGAACATTAATGCCACTCAAATCTATATCTATATATAATCCATATATAATAATTAATTATGTATATGTTAAAAATTTTAATTTTTGTCGTAGAACATACAAGATCTTATCGAGATCGTTTACGTCGTGAATTAGCGTGTCTAGCGTCGTGTTTTTCGGCGTTCGGTCTGTCGAACTTATAAAAATAACGCAGCGTCTATATATTCGGTGTAAGCGAGCACGAGGGGCGAGAAAAGCAACCCCTTTCTGACATTACACAGCCAATTGGCCACCCTACCGCTTCTTGCGCCCCTCTCTCTGGACGCGCTTTCAGTCCGCTTAATTCCTCGTCATCAATTTGGCACATTCTTTCGCATCTCAAAGCGCCCGGTCACTCCACGTGTAACGTGCGATTATCCCAGCATCTAAAATAAGTCAGCGAGGTTTACTCAATTTTACATAGCAGCGCATGCTCTTAAGAAAGATTAAAGGAAAATTACACGAAAATAAAGAGTTTTTCAACCGATTTTGACGGGTCTTTGTATCGTTAGCTGTGCGCGTTCTCGCGTATCGATGATCAAAACGACAAACACTAGAACAAACACTAACACACAAAAATACATACGTGTTTGCGATATCAAAAATAAAAGCAAAACAAAAAAATACAACTTGTGATCGCCGATTGCGATCGCATAGATGTAATCGCTTAAGACGGAAATAATTATTCATTCGAGCGCGCGGCGTTTTACGGGCGCTCGCGCGGATTTAAACAATTCGGGTTCCGATTCCGCGTTGTGTGTATCAAAATTCCTCGTGAACTCGAATTCAGGTCTGACACACCGTATACGTTTCGACGCTTCTCGCAATCTCACAATGAAAACCGAGGGCACCGAAGGGCGGGGGATAATCCTCCGGCAAAGCCGCGGTTCGCGTGTGTGCGCGTTGCGCGCTGTGCGGACGAACGCGCGTACGTTTGCACGTGTACGTATCGGGGGGTCACGGGTTCTGACCACGATACGGATGTGCCCCTGCCTTCTTCCTGTGCCACGACCATGTTCATGTTCTGGCATTCAACGGAATAAGACCGCATGTCTCCATTGACCGCTCCGATCTCTCGATCCACGGTCGCTCCTTTGGACTGACTACATCGAAAATATTATACCGACGAAAACAGCGACATCGCGCGAATATGCGATTCGCAAAATACACTCTCGCCCAAAGTGCGATAACGAATAATCAAATCTGACGGGATTAACGTAAATTTAACGCGTTTTATTTTATCTCGGTTAATTAATAACTTAAATACATTGAATATACATCTTCTTCACATATCTTATATTACAAAAAGAACATCGAACAGATGTGTCAGCTTGATATATCCTACAAGTAATGTGAAAAGAATGATACTGACATTGCGTTGTGTTACGGTAATAAAACTCAACGTGTGTATCATGTATTGGAAAAATGCACTTTTATATTATATTTCACCGTAAACCGTGTCGAAGTGAATCATTTTTACAAATTTCACAGTTACACATTTCACCGACGTGTACAGCAAAGCTGTACAATGTCTTGAAAGAAGAAGACATGTCTGACGAACAAATTGCGTGCATTCGAGAAACGCATTTATTCGCACAGATGTATTTCAGAAAAAAAGTCCGAGACTGGGATTAATCCCGTAATGATATTACTCCGAAATACGTGAGGCATACGATTACTCATTTTCGTAGCTTGTTTCCGCGGAAGGACAATGAATTGAATTACAGAATATGCAAAAAAATTTAAATCTACTTTTCATAATTCTCACTCTGCTTAAATTTATACGTCAAAGGAGCGAAACTAATACGCAGAAATAATAGCAATTACGAGCATAACAATAAACAGAAACTACGTGTAGAATTTTAGGTTGAACGAAATTTTCTCTGTCGCCATCGATACGTCGATCCGAAGCGCGAAGAGCCAAAACGAAGTTTTGAATCGATTAATACACGTTACACAAACGTTAAGCCGCGCACAAGCTAGTCGATGTTGAAAAAAAAAAAATAAATAAAACAAAACAATACCGTTTGAAAAAAAAGCTCGCAATCTAAAAATTTTTATGCTGCCGCGACGCAGCTCTTGCATTCTGATACTTGAAAACACGTCCTTGCAACGCTGCACGCACGGGCGCCACGTGTGTACTCGAAAGTGCGTCGGTTCGTGTAGGTGTGCGTGCACGTTTGAAGCACGCATGGTCACGGTATTTGACCACCCCAGCTCCCGGAATGATTGTAATCCATCTATCCGGCCACCGAAGCCGATATATCAAACGCAGGTAGAGCTCGCGGTCCTCTTTCCGCGCTCTTTTATGTTGCCTTTTTATGCGGTGCGGTCTTTTGTTTTCCCCGTGAATATTGTGCGGAATGTCTGAAACTTTTTGACACGCAGCCAAAGTGCGAAGATGAATTGGGGAGTCGTTTGGAACGGAAAAGTCAATGTGCCATTTTGCAAAATTCGCAACATTTATTAAGTTATTGATTAATTCGCGAGTCAATGAGAAGCGACGATCCGACGCTCCATAGATATGTTAAAAAAAAAACCGTATGATTTTCAAAAACTCAAGAAATCAATATCAGCTGATAGCGAGAAGCAGTGCCACGTCACACGCTGCGTTACTTCGCCTTTCCTTGCTAAGAGATTGCACAAGGTAAGCTATTTTTTCTTTGCAATTGAAATTCTGATTGAATTGAATATTTTATCCACGCCTACGGAATCCGGATCGTCTCTTCCCACGTGCTCGTTTACTTCACATAAATTAATTAAACAATTCAATAAATGTTAACGAATTTTTAAAATGGTACATGACTTTTCTGATCCAAGTAATCCATAATTTACTTTCGCATTTTAGTTGCGCGTCAAAAAGTTAAACCTTCCTGTATGGAGCAAATTTAAAACTTGACAGAGAAAGAGAGAGAGAGATTTCCTTTTTTTATTTAAAAATAAATTGTACGTGCGTAATATGTTTTTTCAAAATATCGTTTCTCACTACGTAAACTTATACGACGGGTTCGCAAATCGAAATAACTCTTAACTCGACCTAATATTGAAGAATAAAACGCGTTCACACACATATTGCCAATTGAATTGTAAATTCGGAGTATCCTCGCGGCTTTCTCCAAGTGCAAATCCTCCAAAATCGGCGATCATTGCCCGGCGACAAGATTGTATCTGTGGCTTTCTAATCTTTCGCTCTTACCATGTTTTGCACTTAGGAACGGCGGATATCTGACGTTACGGTCGGCGACAATTTACGTAACGCGATCGCGAACGCATCAATCCGCGGATTATCTCTGTCACAAAGAGGGAACCAATTATCGCACGGTTGTATCGCGGCGCGATTCGATATTTTGATAAGAGCGATTAGAATGTCGCAGATTAATGTGGGCCACATTTAATTCCGTTTCGCGTGATGACCGCTGAAAGATAGCGAAATTATCGCGCGCGATGAAAACAGATAATGGATCTCGTTAAATTTTGGTTAAGTAGATTTGTGAATTGTTATTAATACACAACGCTGTGTATGTTGTTATCTGTGCGATCACAATCGAAAAGAGGTTGTGAAAATTTCGTAAAAAAATTAAAAAAAAAAAAAATTTTTTTTTAAATTAAAAACCGCATCGACCGTTTTCGAAAAGTAGAGCTGTGAAAGCGTGAGGCAAATCGAACTGGCGCGGAGCGAGTTTTTCCTGACGACGTGGCGCGCGGGGTTAACGCGGCATTCGAAGAATTAATAAAGACGAGAGCGAGAGACGAGCGCTTCGGTAATTTACGCGCGTCAAACTCCGCCGCAGAAACTACGACGACGAGATGAGCGAGAGAGGAGGATCTATTCGTGCGAAGGGGTCGCGGATTTTTTTGATGAGTAGAATTAACGTCGCAAAGAAGAAACGACGTCGCGCGGACTCTGGCAGCTGACGTAAGATATATATACTCCGAAAAGGACCACGCGTTCAATTGGCCGAACATTAAAAGACCCCGTCATCGCGATTCGGGGCCTTACGTAAGCTCGTTGTGCGAGACGGCGTTAGCTTGATCCGCAGTTTAACTTGTGTGGAATTTCAAACGACGTCTCGTCCCTGAGGGAATACGGAGAGGATCCCTGACGCTTGGTCAACGATTAAGGTTATCGCGTTAACGGGAAACACACACTAGCAGGAAACGCCGCTGCGTATCTCCGTTACACCCGGTAGATAAACTGATCCGTCGATAAACGGCCCGAGCCGGCGTACGCGTCGCACCGCTGGTTAATTATTTACCATTCCATTTTTACTGTCTCCTCACGGTCCACGCAATTTCAGACACGACACACGTTGAAACACGTTCATGCGAATTCGCACGAACCGCTCGTTCGAGATCGAACGAGCAGAAACTCTGCCGCCTCTCGCAGCGCAGATAAAGATAACGCGCATCGCGGTAGTTGATGGCTGTAAAAATATTACGATCAACTGTATTTTGAGTTATTTCGACGATATCTTATCGATTATTTGTGTTGGGATTAGTAATTCGATAGTGCAGAAATTATTAGTAGTCGAAAAATCACACACGCGCTTGCGTTATAATCTCTTTTTACGCGTTTTATTTCTTAGCTTCTTCTATCGGCTAAACGCATTTCATTCGCTCGTACAAACATCGTGCATCTCGTTAAAAAAAATTGACGATTGCATATCTAACGTTATCGTTAAAAAATTAATTAAAACAAACATCTGCGAGTTGCAAATATAATAAGTTACTACTTTTCATTCGCTCGATAATCGCGCGAGCGAATATTTTGAGAACAACGTTTCTCGGACGAGAAACTTCTGGATCGCGTCTATACGGAGGCAGCATCTTTGGATTCAGCGGGAAGACCGAGCGCGCATTTTCATGCGCGCGAAGCGGCGAAAGCCGGATCGATGAACGAACCGAAATTCCTGATTTTACGACAAGAGCGTCGTAACCCCTCGCACGTCACAGCGGAGTTACCGCGATATCACTTGGGGCGTTAGCCGGATAAGCCGCTAACCCCATCCACCTGTTGCCCCTTCTTACACGCTCCCGCTTTCGGCGTTCATCTTCATTCCTCGCGTGGAAACGAGCCGAGGGGACTCTCGTCGTCCTCGTCCGATTCAGGCGGACCCTCGGGGCCCCCGATCACTGCACTCGTCTCTCTTCCGTCACCGACGGCTGTGGCCCGCCTTTTCGTCCGTCTCTTTCTCGCTCCTCTTCGCCACCTTCAGGCGTCCCGCTCTTCTTCTCGCCGCGCCTCCTCCTTTCCTCCTCTTTCATCTTCTTCTCGCTCCCGTTCCAGACCCGGGTCTTCAGCGGTCTGACGTGTTTTTTGCGAGTGCATACCTCGAAGCAGCTCCCGAAACAGTAGCCGGTACCCCCGGTACAGTCCAGGCAAGTGAAAAAATCGCCGGCCGATCCTTCGATCGTTAGATCGGCGAAGCGCGTCGCGTAGAGATGATTAAAAATCGCTTGTTTCTCTTTCAACTTAGATTCACAGACAAAAATTATATAGAAAAAAATATATTCAAAGCATATCTTTCTCGACGTAAGATAAGAGAAAAAACTGAGAGTTCAGGGTCCAGTTATTTTGAAGGAGATAATTTAAATACAAAATGACAAATGCGCTACGCAATCTGTTTGGATAAGAATTAAGATTGTTATCTCGTCAGGCATACAAGAGACAATTACTATAATCCTGGTCATTGTCGGTATATATTATTCAAGACTGCACCCGCCATAGCGCGCGAGCGAACGCGAGTGTACCAGTTGATAAAATTCTGTAATTTCGTAATTAAATAACGAGGTTAAATTATTCGCGAAAAAACGCTGATTGCGAGCGAACACGAACGCGGCAGGAAGCCGCGAAGGATCACGAAGGGTTAAACGGCCGCCGACTCGCATCTCGGCTCGTTTTCTGTCGCTTACGCTCGTGTATATATATTCCACGGAGGCGTCATCGACGATCCGATCCAGTTTCCAGACGACGAAAACCATCGCGCCGCGGTGCATTTCGCACATCGGCAGCCAGCGGCGGCGGCGGCGGCGGCAGCGACGGTGGTGTAGGATTGTCGCATTCTGGGCCCAGTTGACCCCAGTTGACACCGTGGACGGCTTAGCCGTTAGTGTTAAGTTCAGTTCACTCATACATAAATCTAAGTCCGCGCTTATGCCTTAGCCTGGACGGCGCGGGGAATTGAGCACGTGCTCAGATTTCATCGGCGACGACGCTTAGATCATCCGGCTCGTTCGGGCCAGACCGAAACGTCGCAGATTCGACCGCGTTTAGGCGACGCTCTCATCCGTGAATTGACGCCGAAGGTTTTTTTTAATCGCCATATTACTGTGCCAATAGCGCGTACTTAATTTGCGCTTGATTTCGAAAAATAGAAACGATTATTGTCGATTGCTTCTCTCACGAATGTATATGTAGCAAAAATTGCTATTATAAAAGAAAAGAAAGAAAAAGAGAAAGTTAAAAGGATTGTTTGTTACACAAATTAACTAATTCTTTTAGGACACATTACATTAATGAAAATCTGATGGAAATTGTTATTTGTGACGCGGAGTAATTCTCAGTATTATATTTTAAGAGTTGAAGAAATGCACAACACACGCGAAACATTAATTGTTCATAACGCTATCGCTTTTCGCATTAAGAGCTGCTTTTCTGCGGAAATGTTTAGAAAAAAAAAAGTTACTCGGCTGTTAGAAGCGGAATATGCCGGGGAATTTTGTCTTCAGAGATTAAGGAGAGCGTAGGATTTATATTACCCCGCGGCAGTTACCGCACTCAGGTGGGATTACACACAAACGAGCGATGAAATAAGCATCAAAATAATTTACATAATGCGTTCTCGTACGCGGAAAACAATTTTTGCTCTGCAACTTCGCTGAAGACGGTATATGGAAGAACTGCAGAAAAGTAATCTGCCAATATATGTGCAAGTCACACGTGCTTCATGATATTAAAACTTTACTTTGTATTTTCACAGAGATAATTTTTTATTTTAGATAGAGCTTATTAAATTATTATTCTTCTCTTTCTTTCTCTTTCTCTCTTCTTCCATATATATAATATGTAATATACGTCTATATATGTGTTTTTTCATTTTTTCTTAATTCTCTCTTTCGTGATATCGACATAAATATCTACTGATGAATATTGATATATGATTACGCAAATATTGCAGATTTTGTTCGAAATCTCATTGCGGGAAGTAAATGTGCTTAATCATGTGCTAAATCCGCAATTACAGAGCCAAGCGTTGGCGTTGACACACAAGGCCTCGCCACCATCAAGACCGAGCAGCGTGTCCTCACTGCCGAGGAGTCCTCAGTCCCAGCAGTCTCAGCCGCAAAACACCCCACAGCCCCCTTCGGTGCATCCGCTACAGTCGCAGACACCTCTCAGCGCACCCCAGACACCGTTTTCCGCGCACAATCAGCATCCGAAGCAAGAAATCAGCGCCAGTCCCAAGCAGGAGGGCTTTGATCTCAGCAAATCCGCCTCCAGCACAGGTAAGTTGTCTCATCTCTAAAGAGAAACACATGCACAGAAGCATTTCTCTGAATTAGAAGCAAGACTTACAATCGCATTAATCTCCAACGGAACATGTGTCTCTTGCACTTTGCATATAATTAAACACTTGTCTCTGAAGGTCGTTTATATTTTCTCAAATATTTATACAATATATGTTTTATATTAGTTACATTTTGTCAATTGTGTTTTGTTCCCAAAGTAGTGTTTACATGTACATACACACACTCATTACCTCGGTTTGCGTTCTGGATTTGGCGACCACGTTTCCTGCGACCGCGCAAGTCGATCAGACGAATTAAGTTTTAACCCTTTAACGAGAGACGGGGGACCGTGTGAAAACAGCTTTAGCGTCTTTATACAGCGCTAAAACTCGGGGTGAGATTACCGGAGTGACAGTAGCAAGGAAAATGTGGTAACGATGCATTGATGTGTCACGTCCGTTAATGTACTTGGTCGAACGGAAGTGGCATTAATCGTCGTCACCGTCATACGTCCGGTGAAGGTCGATATGACTTTCGGTGCAATTAATACAAGAAACCAAGTGAGAGAAAAAAACAACAATTGCTAGCATAATCTCTTGATTAAAGGTTTACTCTCACTTCGAATAAAAAGTAACTAAAACTAGAGTGAAACTGACACGCATTTTTGTTATCAATTTTATTGCAAATAGCACGATGTGATCGGGATAACAATAATAGAGTGTAAACATTTCGTGTACGATATTTTTCTACTAAGAATTGTTGTATGTATCTAGAAATATAATAAATTATAAAAATACGCAGAATGTACAAAAATGTTTTATATTCCTGTAACACCAGTTCAGAAACAACTCAATGTCGCGCATAAAGTCCGTTTCCGTTTCAAATGACGAAGACGTATATACCCGATGGAGGTCGCGCGAGAGGGATCGTTAAAGCTCGTAAACGAGATAGACTATCGGCGGAATTTCCTTGATCCCCGATAATGCGGTGGAAACAATTTGTACGCGTCCGTTTTGCAGCGCAAATTAAAAAGCATGAATGGAGATACGAACCTTTTCATCGCGCGTTCAGCAAAATCGATAAAAAGTTAAATATTTAAAGGTTAAAGGTAACGCGCGCGAGACCGCGAGAGAGACAGAATTAAAAGTGTTCTTACAAAACGTCATGACAAATTTATTTACGCAATTTTGTTTTGACGATCGCACACAACGTATCCGATAATAACAATTCATTAATTCCCTCGAAAACGAGAAACGTCGAATCCCCTCGAAATCAAATTTCTACGATTATTTTCAATTATCTTCAATTATTGAAATTACAATGTGATAACTGAATTTACGATCGGTATTGTGTTAACGGGAGAAGAGGAGTTTTACACTTTCGTCTAAAACCAAACTCCATTTGTCCCACATATACGCTAATTCAATAAACGTAACGCATTTATTTTCTTCGAAAAATAAACGCTCTTTACGACATGCGCGCATATTTATTTTATAACGGACTTATCAAACACGAACGGCGTGTACATTGTATCCTCCTTTTCACGTATTCCACTTTTCCCGCAAAATGGACGAGAAGTTTCTACAAAGCGAGGGGAGAGCCAGTCGGCTTTATTCCCGCGCGGGAATAAAGCCGAAGGGACGATCATAATTGAATTCGCGGTTACGCGTATCTTCGCCTAATCTGTCATTTGTGTTGCGCGTTGTGTCGCAAAACTTGTGTGCCTTTCTCTATATATTTCATCCATTGTTTGCTTTCCCCATCCCGAAATATATTGTCGCGGTAAAAAAAAAAGAAATCAAAATACATACGGTAGCGTCGCGACACGTTGCCGAAAACCGGCGTTCGTTTCTTTTGATGATTCAGAGAAGACTAACTTCGTCGAGAAATCCGTTTAGAAATTCTTAAGAGGAGATTGTCGATCCATGACGAGATGCGAGGGCCATGCAAGAATGCAGAGAGAAGCAAGAGTACATATTTGCTTTTCCAGTGCCGTTCCATGAACGGTGGGGGAGAGAGAAAGAGAGAGAGAAGGAAAAGGGTGGCGCGACGCGATAGGGGATGCGGGTGGACAGAAGCACGCACTTCCTAAATCTACGGATTTCGAGAATCCTCCTTAAATCTCCGTGCGTCACGCTTAAATCCTTTCCCATCCCGCGGACGGGATCCTTTTTCTGTCTCTTCCCGGTTCTTATCTCCACCTTTCTTCGACCCCGGTGGTATTTTAAATCCTTCGAATTCCCAAAAGCGCGACCTACTTGTTTTGCACCTCGTGAGTTACGCAATAAACTTTCGAGTTGAGGGAAAAAATGCCGAGTAGAATAATATAAAAACATTATTGAAAGTGCAGTAAAATAAAAATGTATATTGCACAATTTGATGTTTATTAATTACACGTTCGTTTTCTAACGCGATCGGGCGACGTGTGTGTGTGTGTGTGTGTGTGTGTACACAGAGTGAAAAATACGCGTCTCTCTCAAAACCGAAGGAGCTCAAAGTACACACGTATTCGAGAATAAGTCAACGTCTCGCTTTTTCTCACAAAAAAAAAAGAAAGATTTGATTTTCACATCGGCGTGTATCACACAAAGGTGAACTGAAGAAAGACGAGATTGTTTGTCCCCTTTTAGTCTGAGAGCCGTAAGCGTCAGCTCGGAATTAGGATAATCGTCCGCGTGTGTTCCGTACGGATTTACCTGGACGTCTATATGCGCGCATCCGTGTGCATGGTTAGACGGCGAGAGGGAAGGAAGAGGAAGGCGGCGGCGACGGCGCGAGGTGCAGGCGGAGGGGAGGATATTGTGACCCTTACGAACTAATCCGGATTAAATTCGAATCCCTGGCTATGCGGCTAGGCGACCTGCGAACATCCACCATGGCGTCTTGCGCCATACGATCGGTCTCGTTACGCCATTTAACGCGATCTCCCCTCAGAAGATAGCGACCTTTTGTTACGTGGTGGATCGTCTTTAAATTGCGTTCTCGTTCTCATCAATGTATAAAGTGACAGAGAGTAACAAAATCTTGATGTTCATCGCACAAAGGCGATCTCTGAACTCGACTGAACACATACAATCGGAAGCTCACACTTTCAAGTGGAGAGAACACTTACAGCGAGAGAGTTCGGCGTGTCATAAATTTTCGAGCCGGAGTTTTGTACATATACTTTGCGTTACTTTAATCCAAACGCATACCCTATTTTTCGTGCGTCCAGCAAAACAAATCGAAACAATCATTTATGCGTAAAACAACGGGTTTAACTTGTTTTAATTCTCAAAATTACTCTCCTATTTAGAAAACCGCAATGAAGATGAATATACCTGAAAATATGTAGATAATAATATAATACGCAATGGCAAAAATATTTAACGAACATATTTTTTTACACAAATAAATTTATATAACTTTTTAAACTGGATTTGCAAAAAATCATGAAAATGGTCTTTTTTTCTTTAATCCGGATGCGAGCGCGTGTCCGATCACAAAGCATCGAAAAATATTTTTGTAGATGGAATGTACATATATA
>QVNV01017832.1:0-12788 GCA_014825455.1 Pseudomyrmex pallidus | reverse complement strand
AAAAAAAAAAAAAAAAAAAAAAAAAATGAACAGCATCGTGCAACTCCACTAAAATTTAATATAAAACTATTAAATTCGCGCCCGAACCATTTTAACGATCCCGGCGGCTCGTGTCGTGCGCTCGCCGCTGCGCGACCTAAAGTATGATCCTCGCGGATTATAGAAACCATTCTTAACAGTGTCAATAAACCGGAGGTTATGAGAGCCACAAACGTCGGAAGTATCTCTTCTTACGACTGGCATAAATAAGCCTGCGGGACGGCGGTCTGGTGGCTGCTGGTCGTTCAAATGTCGCGCCGCGTGTGGAACTTCGTTCCGTTTCTCTCTCCTTCCTCCCCCGAATGTGCAATATAATCCACCGGCGTAACGATTCTCCCCTGCCTCCCTCGCTCCTTCCGTTTCTTCCTGGCTTTTTCCGGGTCACAGGTAGGATCGATCCCGACGTCGATATCACACGGTGTAATTACTTAGCGTGCCATTTCTTAATAGAACGGCCAACTCCGAGGGGCGCTCTCTCCAGAGCGGAGATGAAATGCACTTTACAGATAACTTTATTTCACGGCGCGCGGGCGCGGAACCACCGATGGGCGATAAAGGTGTGCTTAATAGCCAGTCAGCTTCGTCAATATGTTCCTCCTGCGCGCGCGTAACTTCCTCCATCTCTTTTCTTACGAGCGCACCGCTGCGAGAGAGCGTCCGAATGTACAATGTGCGCGCGCGATGCACATTTTACATAACGCCCTTTATCAAGGCCTGTTGCAGCTGTGTCGACGTGTTGCGGCTGCGTTCGATTGAATAGTCCATCAGCCTCGTTAATGCATTAAGCGATCTGGCTTTTACCGCATCACGCGCGATTGATTATCGCGAAGTTTCTCACGCATTTCACGCGCGCGTCTGGTTACAAGAGAAGTCGATGAATTCGCGATTTCATTAATTGCGAATGATGGACACTCCCTTTTTTTTCAGAGTAATACAATAACGAAAAAAACCCTTCTGCGACGCAATTACAGGTAAACGCGAATTAAAGTGCAATCGATTAAATTCTGCGGGAATTCGTGATGCAACGATCGGCTTGTACTCGAATAAGTACGACGTCTCGAGAGGAGATACACTTGACGGGTCAGCACGAGCATCGCCGACGCGTTTACACGATCCTTTTTTTTTCCACCTTTCGCGTAAGAAAACGGTGCGCGTTCAGCCGACCAAGTTTCTTCCTGATCCGCCATTACCGCGGTAGAGCCTTGATGGCGAAAGTGGTCTAGGGGCAAACGGTCAACGAGACTGGAGATGAGATAGAACAGGCCATTATGGCTACGCCGATAAGATAGGGCCACCCTTCGTGCTCTACGTGGAAGCTCCAGCCTTCTGGGTACGGCCTGATACACCGGACGCGATCCACGCCATGAAAAATCTCGCTTGCGGAGTGGAAAGCACACATGAAAGAGAAAGAGAAAGAGAGAGAGAGAGAGAGAAGGAGAAGAAGAGCGAGGGAGAAAGGGCGTTGTCCAGCGCCCTCGAGAACTCGGACCTTATCTTTTCATACCGATCGTGACCGTCCAAGACTTCATTTCCGTGTCCGAGCGACTCCCGCCCCCATGCCAATTTATATATAAATATATATATATATATATATAGTATACATACACACACACACACACACACACACACACACACACACACACACACACACACACATATATATACATATCGTCTACGCGAAAATGGACCCTCGGCTCGTTTACATGAAATGGATCAAAGTTCGGCAGTTTAGGGGAGGCGACTGCGAGTTATTGTTACGTTCGCCGCCCTCCCCCGAGTATTAACGGTTCGCGATATACCGGCAGTTTCTGCCGCTCGTATAATTACGCGGAGAGAGAATCGGGGGTTCGAGAGTCGTTTTATTGGTACTTTGTAATCGATCTCTTGATTGTGTGAGATATCATTGACACGTCAACTTTGCGTATTACATACATCGGCAGAAAGTTGACACAAATGAAAAACAAAAAAAAAACACATGCCGCTATATCGGCAATGTTTTCTCATTTGCAACAAGAAGAATCGACAGAGCTTGCCACCGGGTTGGTTTTCCACGCGCGCGCGAATTCATCGAAAAACGTTGATGCGAACGCTAAACGCAATTTCCTCCGCTAAGTCCTCTCGGAGGCGTGTCCCGGTTACGATTCCTCTCTCCCTTACGTCGCCGCGCAGCAAATAATAACATTTCTATAAGTCGGTCGTTTGTATTCGACGACTGGCGTGCATGCACCCCATTTCAATTAACGTATGATCTATGTCGTATGAGGACCCGTTCCGGCACCTTTCAAACGTTAGGGCCGTAATGCGCGGGGGATCGGCTCTCTAAGTAACTCTATATCACGTCTACGTGACGCGAAACGTAGAGAAAAAAGACCTCGGCGACGGTCGATGGGGACACGACGAGGGAAGAAATCGTCTCTACTTGGGCCGCTCGATCGAGCTCGTTCATCCTGGTGGGCTCTCCTTTCTTTTTCCAGTCTCCGCTCGTTCTCTCTCTCTCTCTCTCTCTCTCTCTCTCTCGACTTTCGAGACAGCACCGTCGAGTTTGCGTTTAAACGAATTACATAACACAGACGGAGCGCTGTCAGATAAATCAGATTGGACCGCGCGGCAGTTAGTCGCTTATAGTAACAGCAATATAAATTTTCACCGAGTGACATTCTAATTATATAAATAATTGCGCAATTTGAAAATCAGTTTGCATACGAAACGGTGCTCCTAAATACGAATGCCGAAGAAAACAGCAGCCGAGATTGGTAATAATTTCCGCGAAGATTTCGAGAGAAAATTTGTAAAGCAAGAAAAAATTCGCAACAAATAAGCGCCGCGATATAAAACCGAGGGGGCCGGTCATTTCGGTCGGAATCAAATGGGATCAGTCGAAATCGAGCGCGTTTCGACGCATCAGCGTCGGAGCGACCATCGAGTAGTCCATGTCGGCGCCTCCGGTGACATTTTAGGGGGATCCACCGTGCAATTTCTCCCGATTCTCGGCCCCAGAACATCCATTTTATTTAGCGCGCCGGGATCCACGGGGGACGTTAAACTCGACGGCGGAACTTTCTCTTTTTCTCTGTCGGCCGATATCCCATCAGTGCCAGCAGGAACGTTTACAGCGGGCTGGTGTCCAGCTCCGTGGAACCCCCCTCCCCCTACACTCATTTCTCTCTCTTTCTCTTTCCTTTTACTCTTCTTTACTCTCTTCCTCGAGCAAAGTTGCCTGTGTACGAACCGAGATAACGGGGAAAAAGAGCGAGGGAGACAGAGAGATCGCCGATGCGTGAGAATAGACGGAGAAAGACGGAGGGTGGACTGTCTGGACCCACCCCGAGATGGACACAGAGAATCGCCATTACAAATTGACAACCTTGATTGATGACTCGCGCGGAAGGGACGACGCTGGCCGATTCGGTGGCTGAGCAGAGAGTAGGAAGGACCACGACGAAACGGCGAAGAAAGGGAGGGAAGAGGGGGGTTGAAAAAGACCGGGCTGAGGGGAGGTTGTATAGCGCGGTTTCGACGCGGTAAGGGTAGAAATAGCGGCCGAGTGAGTTCGAGTGGATGCGCCGTACGTGTATTGGCTCGGTGGTTCTGCTCTAAGAGACTTTCGGCATCCGGATAGCGCGCGTTTCGCAAACGAGCGCGGTTATATTACCTTCGAGGACGAGGAAACGAACGACGGAGAAAAAGAAATGAAGAACACGAAGAAACCGAGTATTCTGCGACGAATGCGTGACGAATGGTCCGCGAGCGACGTCTCTCTGCAGAGTGGTCTTTCGTTTCGGTGCTGCGTTCACGGGTGAAATCTTATAAATGTTTGAGAGATGCGTATAAAAAATTATTTCTAAAAGATGTTTCTCAATCCATCGACGAGACCGTGTGTAATTGACTCTCCGTCCGTATTTTACATTCAAAAAAAAATAAAAAAAAATAAAAAATAAAACAATATACGCGAAGAGGAAGCGCCAAGCAATTAAGCTCGGCGAACAACTTATCGGCTAACCGATCGTAAGTATGACCACCCGCCGATCTATGACAGGCGGGAAAACGAAGCGGCTGTCGTAAATGACAATCAGGCTTCCGCGAAAGTGGCCGGCAAGAAAAGGCGCCGAATGACGAATAGCCGTGAAAGCGCCGCGGAGGAACGAAGAAACGGAAAAGAAACGCGCGCAAGCCCGCGACTTGATCTACGACTGTGAACCTCGACTTCGCGTTGACCCGCCGCGCGAGTCGACTACCGGCGAAATGTGGCAAATAACAAAGCGGAAACGGCAATTAAGATATCGCCGATGGACACGCAGCGTACTGCCTTTCTCGAAGATTCTCTTCTCGCACACACAACGTGTGCGTGCGTGTGTGTGTGTGTGTGTGTATAATACGCAAACGCCGGCTCGTAAAGCCGCCAAAAGGGCGGAGGAGGTGGGCGCGCGCGCGGATGAGCGATGTTTATTGAGATTATGGCGGGAGGCAATTCGTGGGAAGTCGTTTATTGCCGAGGAGGTGGCGATGCGGTGGCGGAGGTAGAGGATAGCGATATACTCGGAAAGAGTAATTACCGCGCCGCCGCGCAGAGAGCGAAATCAGTGAATAGATCGGTCATCGTTGCGGCCACCGGTCTTTCGCCGAGAGATCGGACAGAGACTGGACGCACACACGAGCTGAGAGATTAACCGTCCGCGTCGTAATTGGATACTTTATGTCGAGTACGCGAAGAGGGAAAAACGTTCTCGCCGGTCGTTTCGCTCCTTAATTACGCGTCGTCGAACGCTTCTCGCGAAGCGAGTTGGGATCTCGATGTTCAATCGCGCCTATGTAACACGGAGATCAAAATGTCACGTGCTTCGTTACGCAATGAGAATTGTAAAAGGTTTTACAGCGCAATCAGAAGAAATATGGTTAATTTTTCTAAGATAGTCTCGGTAGTACACACACACACGATTCCTCCGGCAACTTCGCGCGGGATCAGTACTCGCGAACTCGCCGGAAAAGAAGCCCGACAAATATACTCGGGTCGTATCGTTGGAGGTGGCTGACGCCTTTTATCGCGGTATCGTCACGAAGTGCACCGTACGGTCGCAGCTTTACGGTACTTCGGTGCCGCTGTTACGTTTTTACTGCGTCGTTCTAGTAGCACGTGAGGGGACGACGTTTCCACCGGTGTTACCGGCGCTGTAACTATACACAGCGTATCTTGACAGCGTCGTGTTGTAATACCCCCGGAGTCTCTTTGCCAGAAGGAAATCATCCAACGAGTTTTTTCTTATAATATCGGTAAACGTCTGCGAATTATAGCTATTGAACGCGAGAAGACAGAACCGGAAATCAATGTAGCGAGAGAGAAAGTTTACATTTCTTCGCTGATTGTTTTTCTGATTTGTGTTACACAAATCGAATTGAAAAAAAAAAAACAAACAAACAAAAAAACAAACTGCTTCTTACATGGCCAGCTACTTTAACAGCCACGCTTGTTTTTTCCTTCGTAAAAGCGCCGTGTAATTTCATTCCGCAATTAACGCACAGCTGAGAGAGAAAGAGAGAGAAAGGAAGAGAGAAGGAGAAAGAGAGAGAGAAATGCTCGTAATCTTTATTTATTACGTTAAAACCGTATTTAGTTAAATTTGCACGTCGCGCTCACTTCACAATAACATTGCTTCAATATAATTAATTAAACGTGCGTATTCATCATTAGCAAGCCGGAAACGAAGATACGCGCTATCGCCTGACGTGATCTCGGCATGACGCAACGTACACATCAAGCAAGTTTTGCACACGGACTTGTTCAATTAAATTATCATTATTTCCATTGCGCGAGAGATGTCAGTGCGATAATACGTTGCGCGCGCTGTACCGTATCCTGTCCGCGCTCTCTCAGGAGTGTATTACACCCGTGCAAGCGCGCGCGGTATCCTTCCTATTATTTATCCTGGACGCAAAAGCGCGTGGCAGCTCTCTCTCTCTCTCTCTCTCTCTCTCTTTCCGCACGATATAAACCTAATAGAATCTCGCGAGGGAGGACACGACGCCGTGGCAGCTTGTACGTCGTAAAACGATGCGCTGCGAGTTTATAGTTTATAGTTTCGAGTGTGTGTGTGTGGCTGCGCGAGATCTCCCCGCGTGTATGATTGAATGGGGAATGGAGGATTTAAAAGGGATCGCGCTTTTATGGGTGGTATTAGGAACAACAGCGTTAAAACGCGTCAAGGTTTTACTGCTCTCGCACACTGCGTTAATTTTACACTAATTTCAGCGAACCGTTTCGCGTTAACGCCGGATAAGAGATAATCGCCGCTCGTTCACTCGAGCAAGAACCTCTTCTGTACGAGGCGTAAGAAGCTTGATGAAAAAAAATTGCAATTTTGATGCGATCATAACATATCGCGACTTCGCGATTCAACGTGTGACGGTGTGTAATATATTTCTCATTCAAAATGAAAATACCGAAAGATATATTCGCGCGTAGGAAAGGGAGGGAGTTATCGTCGCGTTTTATATGTTTGCGAAATGCGGGACACAACGCGGCACTGAATTGAAATACCAAACCGCCCACGCGCGCGCGTACGCGCAGAGGGAATCCGCGCGGCCGCATTCTCCGCGAACGCTCAGATACGGATCTACAATCGTTGGCGAGAGCGAGGTGAATCATAAACCCACCCGATACGCGCGATGGCGGCGGCTCCCGCCTGCAGTCGTTATCGACGATAAGCAAAGAATTCTCCCGCGCGCATTGTGTAACGCGTGCGCTTGCGATGCGCATCTCTCTTTCTCTCGTTCCGTAATAATAACAATGCCCCGCGGGCCGCGAAGTCAATGTGGAGCAGCTGCGATCCGCGTAATGAAAGTATGATTGATGATCCGACCGACGCGCATCATTAGCTCGACACGGAGGAGCGCACCGGAGGAGAATATGCATGCCTGCGAGTCCCAAGTCGTGTACCTTCCCAGTCGTCGTCGTCGTCGTCGTCGACGTCTCGAGACGATATTCTGAATTAACGTGGACTCCGTCCTAATACGATTTCTCTCGCGGGACTTGCGTGAGAAAAGTCGCGGCGCTGTTTAAGCATACGTGCGGACAGCACGGCTCGTTGAACTCGTGGGACTTCTGCGTATTAATTAAAAGGCAGGTTCGCGCGAAAAAAAAACGCGAGAAATTTGACGAGCAAAAGAAAAGCTAATAATTCAGTGTTTCTTTTGCTTCGTGACAGTAGACGTTATTATCTCGCTTTTTCGAAATGTGTAATACAATTGTTTTTCGCAGACAGTTTTAGGGAATTGGAATTAAACGATTGAGAGCTAACAAGTATCGGAAACGTCGCGATCGACAAAACTAAAGTAAAAGAGACCGAATGATTTAATCATCGGTGTCAAAACGCGATCGTTCGAAGTGGGAGACAATTTTAGCGCGCACGAGGGATCAGGAACGTTTGAAAGATACATTTATCTCGCTTCCGTTGGAACAAAATCTGCCCTGGGGCCTAATGCTCGGGCTATTAAGCTTTAATGGACTGCTGATCGTCGATGGCGAGCAGAAAAGGAAGGGAACAAACTCCGGGGTCTCCGAGGACTTGGAAAAATGGTCGGGAGTCGCGAGATGTACGAACTCGATGGACCTTTACCTACGGCGCTCTCTCTCTTTTTTTTTTGTTCACTTCTACTCACGAAAATATCCGCGTGTCATTCTCCGGGCTGCGATAATCGAACGGGACGCGGGGCGAGTATAAACGCCATCGATTTCAATCGCGCGCAAAAGGTGTGCCCTCTTCGAGGTACGAAACTGGTTTTCCTGGTCGAGGAGGCAGGCGGAGAAAACGGAGGCGGTGGCATCGACGGCGGACGGAAGGGCTGGAAAGGTCGTGGGTCGCCTGTTTGCGGCGCGATGGAGCTGTGATCAGGATTGACTCGGGATGATAATCTGGCGTACACGAGTTTCCACTTTACCCGATGCGAACGGCGACGTTCGGGTCGCCGGTCTCTCTCTCTCTCACATCGTCCCTCGATAGTCACCCCGTGCCGCCCACCCTCGCGAATATCCCTTTAGCCACCGCTCGAGTTCGCTGGCGGCTCGTACATGCGCCACGATTATCGATGTCGCTGACTCAGTGCAAAGAAAGCTGCACGCACGGTGGCGTGGGTGAACGTCAATTTATTATTTGCCGTAGATACAACGGAAAAGGTTATCGGGGCAAACTTGGTGGAATTCGACCGGGAGAAAATTCACGTTCTTGGCTTGCGCGCGCGCAAATACCGATCTTCGAACATATCCGTAAGTAACACGCGCGCGCGAGATTGAATAAAAATCTGAGAGCACGCGGAGACGTTTATGGCGCTCGCAGGGAACATTCTCACAAAGGCACTCGAACGTTTAGTGCACTTTGGTGCACGATACGTCTTCTATTCGCGTATAAAAGTAGTACGAGAGCGGACTGCGGGCCATCATTCGCAGAAGCGCCGCGCGTCAACTCGAGAGGGAGAGAGAGAGAAAAGTGCGAAAAAAAAAGAGAGCGATTCTTCACTATCCCCGAGAGCGCGTTCCGTGGGATACGTTCGGATGGTGGATGGCGGATAAAGCGCCCCTAAAGCCCAGTTTCGGCAGAGCAAACAACCCGTAACTCAGTGAGTGTTTATGAGGGGGCCAGTCGTAAAAATACGAGGCGAATCGGCCACGTTTCTCATTCTCTCTCTGTGTTTCGACCGTTTAGTTTCTCGACCCACCGTTGAACTTTTCCACGGACCTTTTTCGCGACGTCGGGACAAAGACGTGCGCGCGCGAGCGACCGACAGAAACGCGAGAAGAAGTCGGTCCGTGGGAGGGCACGGCCGGTTGGGTTAGCGGAGTTTTCTACCGCGACGGAGCGTGTTCCCCGATCGTAAAACTCGGTCCTGATCACCGCTACCAATTATCCCGCCGTTATCCGAGTGTTATCCGAACGTTATCCGGGACGTTATCCACCCCCGCCCACCTCGTGCTCCACAGAAGAACCCTCTCTCGCCATCATCCGAATCACTACCGAGCCCTTGAACCCTACCCGAGAGAAAGAGAAAATGGTTCCACCCTAAACACGAAGACCCGTTGTTGTCGCCTTTTACTGCAAACGAAGTGATTCTCTCCTCGTAAACGCGTCGTAAAAAAAAAAAAAAAAAAAAAAAAAGAGACAACACGACGCGATCGAAACTTCATCACTTGTTTTTTCCTCGTACGCGAGACACGTTAAAAAATTCCCTGGAAAATTGACAGTTGTACCAAGCTTGTCTGACTGTTCGCGCATATAAATTAGCACATCGTAATAATAGTTTCTAATTCTCACGAAACAAAATGATCGTCGGATATTAATCAGATACGCAAGAGGGAAGTGGAATTTTCAGCATGAAATAACCGATAATCGAATTACGAAACGATCTGATTCGAAACGACGGATGTTGCGGATTTAACAAATATACACACAACGCCACAGGTTTCATTCGATTGAAATGTTCCGCTTTATCGAAGAAATGTTATTAAGAATGTCCGAAATTCGCGCGAAGAAACACGTCAACTGTTAATTGAATTTCCATGCTAGCTGTACGTAGATATAAACAGAAACGTGTGTTATCAAAGTTTCATTAAAAAAAAAAAATTTGATTTGTCTTGATGCAAAACTTTATGATATTATTATATGATTTTTTAGTGAAAGTTTATATGTATGTAAAAATAGAGATTAAGAACATATAACAAAAAAAAACAAATGAATAAATAACGATTTTCAACTATCACAAGATAAAAAAAAGAGTAATTACAAATTAGATTAATTAAAAAAATAATTAAAACAATATTTTATCTTATAATATTGACCTGTGTTGTGTAGATCTGTATTGTATGTTAGACAAGTTTGATGTGAGTTTCTCATGTGTGTATATTGGTCTTTGAAATGAAGTAACACATTACCGGCTCGATTACTCTGGTCGATCATTGGTTGAACAATTCTACGTCTCGCATTGATAAACCTGAAACACACAAATGCAAAATATCATATTAATAGAATAATTCACTACATGTTAATTGATATATTTAACACACAAAGAAAACACATTAATGTCATAAGATTAATTTAATTTTTCGATTATCTTGTAAAAAACTATATTTTTCTAACTAAATATATCAAGTATAAAAACGTCTGATGGGTTTTTAAAATCGGATTTATCGCTGCAGTTTGCAAATGACAATTTTCGTATTTCACACACGTCTTTGTCAAAAAAAACTTGTACAAAGAACCCGACACGATTCGCTGTCGTCGTAACAATGAGAAAAAAGCGCGGGATAAGTGGCGCGGGAGATGAGCAAGCAAAACCAGAAAAATTCGGTAAGGAGAAAGCGGCATCCTCGATATGTCATTAGCCGCGTTGAAGAAGCTTCCATGCGAGCGCTTTCCAAACAATAGATCTGCGGTCTGTTTCGATGTTGGTCGAGGTCCAAGAGGGTGGTGAGTTCAATATAGTGTGCGATAGGAACGGAGGAACGCCGATGGAAAGAGCGAGAGAGAAAACGGGAGCCGTAGGAGAACGAGCGAGTGGAAGGGCGTACGTCAGCCGACGTCAGCGTCGCGGCGCCCTAATGGGCGCAGACGCCGGAAGTGATTGGGTTTCTGCTCGACTGACTCGAGCACACCCCTCCCGCCCGCGGAATACTCGGGGTTCACCCACCGAGGGGAGAGGGAGAGAAGTTAAGGAGGACGTAAGCAAGCCCCGAGGAAGCGATGGCACCCCCTCTTGTTTTGCAGCACATCTTTCTTGCTTAGTCTCACGCCTGGCCGACTCCCAAGAGAGTCTTATGAATAATAATTATTAAACTCTCATCGGGCGTCTTGCTCTCGTCGCCGGATGCACGTGGCCATTGTCGCAGTCGAGGCCGCAGACGGTGCCGCAAAGTCGTTCGGCAAGTCGCCGTAAGTTAAAGGAGCTTCGTCCGACTGACTGAGTGGCAAAGGATGACTTCACAAGCGATTAGCGTACATGCGCACGGAGGCGTGGACGTGGCCATGAATTTTGATAATAACCGCCGATCGGATAATTAAATGCTTCGTCCGAGCGACAAGTGATTACGTACCGATTATACGTTAGGATAATATTAATATCAATATTGTAATTTTAAATCTGTATGTCTGCTCTCTGTTTCTCAAATTTTTAATAAGAGAGAAAGAACGCGGTAAAGCTAAATATATCTGTTTGGATGAGAGTATCTCTCTCTGCATATAAAAAAAACGTCAAAGTTACAATCGTCGAGACACCGGATACAGTAATAATATGCGAAACGCGGCAAAGCTTTGCGGTATAATGCAACGATAGGTACGTGGCTCACTTCAAAGTTAAGGCCTCGACTATCGTTAGATGAAAGAGTATCGCCGCGCGAGCACGAAGCCGAGGGCTTCTCTCTAGCCCCCGGATACTCCTAAGCGCCTCTGGTTCCTCTCTTTGGCGAGGTAGGCAGCGTGTCACAGCCAGCTGACTACCGCCAAAGCACCCCCGCCCTTCCACTCTAGCAGCCACCGCCGCCGCTGAAATATCGCCCGAACAATGGCGCGTCACCCCCCCTCAAACCGAAACGAGAAAGAGAGAGAGAGTGAGACAGAAGGGGAACGCGGGCAGAGAGGGACGAAAAACGGTGGGCGACTGCCCAAAACTCTCTCTTCCGAAGTGAGTTCAGGCCGCCCTGGCGAAAATCAACGAAAATATCTTCGCCTCTCGGAAAACTTAAACCCGCCGCGTTTCACGAGGAAAATTTTACGGTCGACGTAACGCCGCGCGTCTCACTCACGCCTCTCTTTTACAATCGTCGAACAGAGAAACTTTGCGTAATATAAAACCTCTACGTCAGCAATTGTTACGTAACTTCGCTTTCTCTCTGCAAATCTTTTAATTCTGAAAAAAAAAACGATAATAATTTAACTTTGAAGATCACAAATGTGTTTGAACCGTGATATTGGCGTTTTTATACAACGACGTTTCGAGAATAATCTGATATTTAATATTGAATTTCGCTTTTGAATCCTTGATGAGGTGAAATATTGGCGCAAAAATAACACGATTCAAATCCAAAAATTATTTACAAGTATTTTCACAAACAAACCGCGAAAGCGAAATTAAATATCAAATCATAAATGTGTATTTTTTGTCTCGTGAGATTAAAGTATTCAGGGAACGAACGTCGATAGAATAATCGTCACCTAATCGATCCCGAATCCAGGGTGTCCCTCGTGGCAACGGGAAGGATTCAAAACGAGGTGAGCATATTGTTATCGAGGTGGCTGTCGAGTCACCCTAGATGACAAAACACTTTTCGTCGCGCCCTCGTCAGGGCTTTCAGGATTTTAATGCAGTTTTGATTATGAATCTGAAAGGGAGAGGCTCTCTCTTTCTCTCACGTTTCACGTCGTGAAACGGACCTGCGGCTGAGGGCTTGAACGCGTTTCGATGTACGGAAGGGTGGAGAATGGGCCGAGCTTTTGGGCTTCATCATCGCGCGATCCGAATTCCAACTTTGCGCGAAACAAGACACCATTAAGTCGGACGTTTTAAAAACAGAAGCAAATATTATTTTACGCGCGTCTGCTCAGAACGAAAATACATTTTGTTTTTTTTTCTTATTTTATGTTGTTTATCGACAAACAAAAAACAAGTTTCACAACAGATCAATAAAATAAATCGGACGACGAATGAATTAAGAAATCGTCTTGGAGAATTGCGCGTCTATTTTTTTTTTTTTTTTTTTTTTTTTTTTTTTT
>QVNV01017831.1:0-20037 GCA_014825455.1 Pseudomyrmex pallidus | reverse complement strand
TGTACGCGTAACATTACCCCCATCCGAATGTTTATATAACAATGTTACAGTTACGATGTTCTGTTGCAAGTGTGTACGAGCCTTTACGCGAGAGTCGCGGCGAACACAGCGAGATTGTGTGAATAATATAAAAATCGTTTAAGAAAACGTAAATGTCAATTTCAATTACCGAACCTGACCTCCTCCGTAAAAGTGCACCAGCGACACGTCTCTCTCTCTCTCTCGAGGAGACGAGATCCTTTTCTTCGCGCGAAACAAGTTTTCGGGCCAAAATTCTTCCGACTTTCCGGATTGCCACTTTGCGTTCCTCCCCGATCTAATGCAGCGCGCGTCAAGTACGTCGATGTCGCTATCAACAAGTTGAAACAACTTTTTTCGCAACTTCCGGCATGTAAAATAGGTATCTCGACACTTTCGTCCTCTTAGCGTTGGGAGGGAAAAGAGTGCTTCGTTTTATCGATGCTTCTGGCGTCACACGGCTGGTGTGTTTTCGCCGGTGGAAAACTTGACGGACTCTCGCCGCCGCGCCGCCCCGTGTCGACGACCTCCATCAACTCGCGCCCGCGCGCGCGATCGTAAATTCGGATTAAAGATTCGTATCTCTCTTGTCGAGTGGATTAAAGCGGGTTCTCTCGGGCGAAGCATAAATTCGTCTCTCCTGCGTTATGAGTCCTATTCCGCGAGAATCGATTCGTTTATCTTCTCGACGATTCTGTCAAAGAGGTTCCTGATAACGGCGAAAAGCGGATTTCTAACGAGCTCTCGAGCAGAGTTCGGGATAGCGCCCGCACCGTTCGGGCAACAGTTTCGACATTTCTCACGCAAGAGGTGTGTCTGTGTATGACACGGTATTCACGCGCCGCATCTGCGGAATGCTGCAATTCTGACGTATGTGCCGAGCGAACACGAGGCACGCGGCGAGTGAACGTACGTAAGCAACACGACGCGACGCGGCCTCGTGTTGTCGTCGTCGGTTGTACTCGATTCCTGCAGGAAGCGACATAACGGTGGCCGAATAACGCCGGTTGTAACACACTCTCGGGCCACGTGCGCATAATCGCGTGCGGTGCCGCAAAATGTAATTTACGGATACACAAGAGGGGGGGGGGACGAAAACACAGGCCGTCAAACAGATACTGTCGCGATGCCGACGGAAGATGCGCGCCGAGCAGATTGTTGAAATTCCCAAGCGCGAAAGGGGGAAGTGAGTTCCCGACGGAGGGCCGGAGAAACGAGAAATCCGTGCGGAATGAAATTCGCGCCGCCGCTCGTTCTTTATTCCCGGATTTTCCGGGCGGATCGGCGCGCGACGCGATGTGTGTCAAAAGTTCGTTAAGGGATAAAGAATAAAGGATTGAGGAGATATATACACGCTACAAGAGCATAAAGAGGCGAGAGAGGAGGAATGCTGATTAATATTATAAGAAGAGCTGGAATGAATAATCTCTCCTCATGCAATATTAATGCCGTCGTTTTTTTCCATCTTCGGATTTTGAAATTTTATGCTCTTTATGTGCTGTTGATGGATATTTCTCTTTTTATCACTTTTTTTTTTTTTTTTGTAAAACGAATGAAACTCTTTTTAAAAGAGATGGCAATTTATGACTTTCTCGTCAAATGAATAAAAAAAAAAAATCCTTTCGGAAAACGTGTTATACACGACCGTCCGTTGCGCAGTTGTTGAATAATCGTTGTGGATGTAATTCAAAAACATTTCTCGCGCAATTCCGACTTAATCGCGCTAAGAGTTCGCGCGACGTTGGAGCGAGTTTATCAAGATCAATGGGAATTTATATCGTTTCCCTGAATTTTCTTCAGCCCGGCTCATGATAACTGATTATTACGAGAAGATATTTTCCATTGCGGAAGAGAGAGGGCTTCAATATCGCTTATCTCGATATTCGCGTCGAGGTCTCGGGATTCTTATGTTCGAGAGAAAGACGATTGAAATCGACTCTTTACCGGGGGAGGCAAAACGATAAAATCTACATTTCATGTAGAAAGTTCGCTGTTATTACAAAACTGCCGAGCGATTATTGCCGCGCCGCCGCCGCCGTCGTCGTCGTCGCCGGAAACGGAGAGCGAGCAAAGCGTGAAAATTAGCCACGAGGATTTGCGTAGCAGCTGTATTTAGTTTCGAAAACAGTTTGCCGTGTCTATAATCGCTCGGAAATCGTGTCTCATGCTGCGGAGAAACTCCGTTTTTAAGAGCGACTATTATTAGAGAACGACGCACAGCAGACGCGGAAATCTCTCCCGCGAATAGATTTTGTGCAAGTCTGAAAAGGTTTGATTCAGCGCGTTCGGAGTTCGCGCCGACGTATACAATGCGCGCAAGAACCAATCTATTTACCATTCACGCTTTAACGCTCGATCTTGTACGGGGTGAGGGGGTTTGCATTTTGCATTAATCATCAGATTTAAAAGCGATGTCATTTCCGTCGTTTGAGAAGAAATTGCGCTCGAGTGCGCGCGTCGAGTATTTCGCCCGAAGTATTTGCGTGTAACGACGGCAATAACGGTAACGAAGAAACGCGCGCGTTTATTCGCAACATTCGCGAGGAGTAGAGTCGGTTCTTTATTTTTTTTTTCTTCTTTCCTGAGAAATTCGAGCTCTTTCAAGAACAGAGGCAAACTTCATGAAGGACGCCACTGATTACGGACAATTTAAAATTGATTACACCTTGGAGCACCGCACCTAAAGAGGAGGAGGAGGAGGAGGAGGAGGTCTTTGAATGGCAATAGCGACTTCCGGCCCTCGGGAAATCGAACGGCGAAGCTGCACGCTCGGACAAAGACTCTGTAAGATTATAGAGTCTCTCAAAACGGGTCGGCCCGTTGTTATGAGCAAGATCGTTAACGTTATAATGACACAATTGATAAGAAGACTGGACCGCGTCTCGTGGATCCCGTCATTGCTTGCTCTAGAAAAGTCGAGCGCTTTTATCAGCGGATCGGAAACTCTCTCAAATAAAATCATGTCACGTGTGTTCCGCGATCGCTGTTCCGTCCTACTCAGACGACGTTCATCCACTTCGCTGCTATTGTTGCGTTATCACAGAAGCTTCTCTCAAAAAAGTTTCATTCAAAGTGTCTCGAGATATTTCATTTTCAATATTTCGATGATAAATAATACGATACAGGTAAAAAATTAACTTATCTTGTTAACACGTTCTTTTACATATAAATCACCCAATATTCTCGCCGCACGGATAAGACGGACGCGCGCGCGCAAGGAGGGAAGAGGGAAATGAATTTCGAACGCGTTTGAATGATTGAAATGGCACGGGCTTCTAACCGCACGCAATCGCTGTAATTCTGTCAAAGAATGCCGGACACAGAGAGCAGCGAGCGATATCCGTATCTGCACTGGAAAAGCGATGAATTATTAATTGCCTGTTGCGCCGATCGCGCGGCACAGTGATCGATCAAAACCAGTGTCACTCGTCAATGGCGTGGAATATATATCGCCCCCGCTCGTCGTTCAATCCCCCGCGATTTCGATCGCGTCGCGGAGGCTGCGAAACATCTCGCCAGGTGCGCGCGTATGGCGCATTGGGTCACGGAATTCTCTCTCTCTCTTTTTTTTATTTTTTGTTATCTCTTCCTAACACACGGCGCGAACAAGTACAGAAAGTATCCCCGGACCGGCGGATCTGGATTCCGTTATCGACGAGATAAGCCCGCGCGAAATCGATGCGCACCGGTATCGACTAGTCTGGATGCGCTTCGATGCATTTCGCGATGCACGGTCCGGAATCGCGTCCCTCCTCCTATTTCTCTTTTTTTTTCTTTCTCTCTCTCTTCCTCTCGCCCGAGAGTCCTTCCCACTTTCTTCCTTTCCGCTTCTTTACTCATCCCCTTCCGCGATTCTCTCTCGGGCTTTCGGCATCGACCGCGCCGCTGTCGATTCTTTTATAGTACATCAAGTCGTTTATCTTCCCCGTTTGCCCGGGTTCTCACCGCTGCTCGGGTTATACTATCCGACGATCTGTGAGGACAATGCGTCACATATAATTGGAAAAGTCAGGATTAACGCCATCGAGAAGAGCAAAACGCGGACAAAGAATCTAATGCGTTCCGGATGTCCTCTATTTTCACCCCGCGCTCTCTTTATCAAGTGATAATCTTCAGAAGAGCGAAACGAAAGGTCTGAATTGGTTTTTTTTTCCTAACGCATATTTTTAAAGCGGGGAAATTTATCGCCGTTTTTTTTTGTTTTAGTAAAGAAAAAGTATTTAATAAAGTTTGAATTTTATAACGCTCGCTCTCACATAATGAAATTTGTAATAACATTTAACGATGAAACGATAATAAATGGCGAGATCAAACGATCGCGGAAAATACGTTTCACGCGCGAATGGTCGCAAATAATAGTTTCGTTACAAATAAGCGGCTATAAAATTAAAAAAAAAAAAACAAACAAAAAAAAACGTTATGTAGCTAAAATTAAAATGTACTTTCCCTAACAGCAAATTTTCAACCGCAATGTTAAAATAAAAAGATTTAACAATTTGTGGTACGATAAACAAAAACTCTAACAAATAATTAGAGTGTTCGTTGTTAATTTTTGTTGCGAACGCAAATGGAAAAATCTTCGCAAAGTTGAGAACCGCGGCAAATGCTCTTCCACTTACTTCCCTCTCGAAGACCTCGAGGTCAATGAATCGGGCACTGCGTTTTCTTCGATAACGACCACTTTTTTTACCTTTCGAGGAAGATGCATCGTACGAGATCTCAACAAGAGACGCGACATAAAAGTCTTGCGATAGTAAAAGCTCACGATGTAACGAACAATCCGAGAAACGAAATATCATTCTTATGGGGCCCGTCTTTGCACTTTTCATTGTAACGACGTTAACGAAAGTGTAATTAGATCGCGCGGAAACGATTGTAAAACGTGTCGTTATACTCGCGGAACCTGATTTCTCACACTTCGATCGTATTTCCCGTCGATTCGACCAACTTTTCCGTCTGCGTCGAGCACAAGCGGATCTCTGAAATTTCCATAAAGTGAAATTTCTCACGTCGCAATTTGCGGACACAACTTGTTTGCCCGGTCGTATCTTCGCCGCGCGAGTATAATGACGTGTAATTTGTGTCATTTACGTTGAGTGACTCTGAAAACTGTTTGCTCTACATGCATTTTGTATCGTGAGAAAGCATTGTCGCGGTGATGATGCGCGAAGGGACAAACGTGGCCGAGGAAGTGCGCGCGTAACGAGGAAAGAAAGCGAAAATCCAAGGAGACGAAGGGTAAAGTCGCGGAGACTCCCGGTGCGGTTGCTCAATATTTATTCTCGGCCTGGACGTCATTGGTACGCCGTCGTTCACACATACGAGGCACACATACGAGAATGACATCCTGTCGTTTAATCGATAATCCGAACCGACCCCTCGTCCGGTCTTAAAGGCATTGCACTTCCGATGGCACAAGGAAGAGCTTCGTGCTTCTTCTTCTTCCTCTTCTCTGCACACGGATCGAATAGTCCTGATTGTCCTGATTGTCACGAATGTCTTTAGACGCGCGCCCGTTTCGCCGACGTGGTGTTTTTACGACGCTTACGTAATGCACGGAGAGAGGTATCATCCCGACCTTTTCCTTCCTCTCCTCGCGCCTGGATATTCCATCCGAGTTCTTCTTCCCTCTCACGATGTTTTCTTCTTCAAAAATACGATCATTGATTTACGAGACAGTATCGTAATTCCGGGGAGAGTAGTACGTTATTTTATTGCATTATAAAAATAAATATCCGACTCGTTTGGAAGAGCGACGGAACGGGCGGAAACTTGACGATTCACTCTCTCTTTATTTCCGTCGAATAAAAATAAAATACATCCTCCTCCGATAGGAGAACATTTCGCACGCGTGTTACCGAAACCCCGTTATTTTCCCGTGCGCGCGACAATATGACGACGAGAATCGCATTGACAAGTCCAGCTAGTTGCTGTAATGCCCGCGGCAGATGTTCTCTCCTTCAGTTTTTATACATACATACACGCGCGCGTACACACACACACACACATATCCATATATCGCAGAGCTGTCTCTCTCGCTATCTGGAATTTATCGATTAACGCTCCCGGCCAGTCTCGTGCATTACCCCTTTACACCATTAAGCATTACGGCTGTCACTTGCGAGTTTTAAGGCGATTTCGTCGGGATCCAACCGCGCGTTTCACTTAATCTTTTTTAATCTCCTTTAGAGCTCACCGTAGATCGCCTGGATGCGTTAGCGATCTCTTGCGCCTGTCATTACTCCATTTACTACGCTTCGCGTATTCCTGATGCGATGTACGCGCGATAATCTATTTATCGCGAGAGAAATACCAAGCTATAAGTAATTGCTATCGAATTCGCATTTGTCTTGCGCGATCGTAAAATATCGCAGTCGTATACTTATTTTGTAAAAAAAAAAAAACGAAAACGCGTCGCCGTAATAAGCCTGCGAATGTCGATAATCCAATCGTCGTAAAATGTTTAACGACACGCTCCGTATGTATTTTCACATGCAATTAGCAAATTCTCATATATTATATCGACGGCGAAGTCAACATTTGTGGGATTAACATAAAACGATGGGCGTATATACAACACAACTGTGATAACTGCATTATTGTTGTTCTTATAAAACGCGAGCGACTAGAGCACACGGAATTAATCGCGCGAGGAATTTCAGTTTGTATTAATTTGGTTCTGTCTGTTTAATCGCGATCGCATCGCGGTTCGTCAGCGTTTGTCTATTGTCGTTTATACAAAAAAAAAAAAAATATATATATATCTAGAGTAATAACTACTATGGGCAAAATACACACACGCGCGCGTACGCGCATTGTTCCCGTGGAAAAATCAAATAAAGGTGGAAAATTGAAAACTACGGCAGTATATCGACCACGCGTGCCAGAACGCAAGTTGGCGGCGAACGCACACACAGTTTTCGATAGGAGACATCTCAGTCTCTCCGTCGCATGACGTAGCGAGCTGCCAAGTATGATATACCGGTGTTTATACACGCGGGTGAAGAGACCTGAGGGTAAGACCCCCTCCTTGTTGAATTTTCCCCCCGATAGATCAGACGTGGATTAATGTGTCGACACCGCGTGTCGGTTTTGCGCACGTTCAGCCGCCGAGTCCAGGAAGGATAAACGAAAAGCGACGAGAGAGAGATGGACATTTGCGGAGAGAATTTTCAACTGCGCAAGCTACATTTAGCAGAGAGAGAGAGAGAGAGATCAATCCGCGCCGCCGGAGTTCAGTGCCGCGAACGGACTGCGCCGTGATTGCAAATATCCTTTCGGCGCGCTGCTTGGAAATGGGATTTTCAGGGCACGGGCGCGGGCTGCAATATTCTTTTGCAAGCTTTCGATCGGACGTCGAAACGGACGGGCGGAAGGTGCGCGGCGAGTCGTCGACGAATGTACGTTCCGTACCTATACACCCCGTATTTTCGTACCGCAAGCGATCAAAGATCGAAAACGCGTCGCGACGGGAATACATATAGGTGTGTGTGTGTGTGTACGACACGAGATGGGAATTGAGATGCGCCGGAGAGTCGAGCGTAATATATCATAAAAGAGTGTTATGCGGAAGAAGTATTTGGGATATTTGCGAAATGCCTTCCGGAAAAAGACCGCGCGCGCCATAATGTCGAACATAAGACGTATGTTCGTTTCAGTTTTAGAATATTCCAAAAATAAATCTGCCACGCGTCTCTCCGGTCAAAATTCAATAAAAAGAAAAAAAAAAGAGATTAGGAAGCATCGGAAAAAAAAAAAAAAAAAAAAAAAAAAAAAAAAACAAGAGCCAAAGCTATTTCAGGCTCGCGGCGTAGCGCCGACAATATTCGGTCGTAGCATCCGTTACACAGAGGCGCCTCTATATCCATATGGAAAATCCGCGAAGCGTTCCTTTGACGAACACGATATTCACGTGAAAAAAACCAGGTACCACAAATATCGACTGAAACGGATACAGGGGGTAGAGCAAAAAGGGCCGCCGCGCGCGCGGATACGAGCAGCTCGCACTCTTATCGTAACCCCGGATACGATTATTGCCGTTCATACTCCGGTGCTCGATGACGCCATCGCGACTCTGCGAGAGCTTGAAAGTGCGCGCTGCGCGTTTCGTTTTGCGAGCGCTTGAAAGAGGTTTCAAGCAAGAAACATTATTCCCCTCCCATCCCCCTTCGTCCCCTTTCGCGCGCACGTGAGACGCGAAAAAATACGCCCCGTAGTTTTACGAGACTCTACGAGCGCGTTTAAGAAGGGCGCGCGTCGACACACAACGCCCGTTTTAACCCGTTAGCGGGGTTAGCTATTGTTATTTCGTGCCGGGCGACTAACGCGCCGCGCGCGTTCTCCCGGCACGTCATAAAACGCGTGCGGATATAAATTTGTGTTCTTACTTTATACGCACCGTGTTATTTTTGCCTCGCGCGTTTTCTCTCGGAGAGCAGCCGCGCGCGCGCGCCGGTATCTCTCGCGGTGTGCGAAGCTCGTTGGAGTGGAACGCCACAACTCTTACGGATACTCGACGTTCCATCTCACAGTGGCCTCCCTCCCCCCCACACACCGCGCACTCTCCGCGCATTCCCCGTCTTCCTGGAGATGGTACAATTTTTGTTTAGCATCCCCGCGAACTATTTCACGTGTCGCAGTAAACCGGGGAAGATTTAAGGCAACGCGTTCCGCGTTACATTTCGCAAAATAAGCTTGACGTAAGTAGATACGTGAAATAAACTCCGCAAAAACAAAAAAAAGTTACAATGGAGCGACGTCAGAATCGAGAGATATCAGGAAAATGCGTTGGCGCGACACGAGCATCTAATTCGAGCACCTCCGATTCGCAGAACTCGACGAATTTCGATTCGTTTCTTTTTTTCACGGCATGTTTGCTATTTTAAAAAATTAAAAAAAAAATGTACGCGATGTGAATTTGTCGATGTGGAATTCAAAATGCGCAAGTTGTAAAACGCGCGAATGAATTGAGAAATATCCGGGGACTCTTAAAACACGTTTCTTAAACGTGTGCAACGCGTGTGTCGTTACCTTTGAATTACAGTCTTGTTCTTGAAATATTGGCTACCGAAGGCACGCGATGCTTCTTTTTCGAGAACCTCTCGCCGCGGCGAGGAGACGCGCACACACACAGTCGATCGATCACGGTTTACGTAATCTCCTGGTCAAAAGATATTATACTCCGGGAATTTATTACGTCGCGCGCGTTCGCGGCGCGTACCAAAAGGGGAAATGAATAATCCGATCTGGATAATCTCCCTTCGAGTCTCTCCCTTTGACGGGGTCACGAGTCGCGCACTCGCGACAAATTCGATAACACTCGAGAGCGCGGCCCCTATTAGCAGCGAATGCTAATGAACTCAGAGGGCAGTTTTTTGCCAGATTCGCACCTTCTCCCGTCGTTCGTGTTTCTCTTCCTTTTTCTTTTCGCCGCCGCTCGTTTTGTCCTGTCGTTCCGTCCGATTCTCCGAACACGCCCCACCCTTGCTTACGAATTTATTTTACACACCACCGCGGGAATGAGTAATATCTACTTTGCATTTTTATTCGTGATTTTGTCAGTTTTGATGTTACATTCAGCGTTATTAATAATGCAGAACACGCGAACCGAGTTTATACGCCTACGTCACCGAAATCGCGTTTTTTATGAGAGAATTATTACGCGCGGAATGCGAAACGTTGTTTTGCACGTGTCGCATACATGCGACCGCGTCGTCGCTCCCGTGACCGGCGATAACAAAATTTGTCCATGAGTGAAATATCGAAACGGATAAAGCGCCAGGCACCGTTAATGTTGCTGCGCGTGGGGGGGGGGGGGGGGAAATGCAACGGGCGACAATTGCGTTGCGTTTCTCGTTTACACAGAAAAAAATGCAGCGAGATTATATTTACGGTGCTTTATAAGCTTTTAATCAAAACTAGATGAAAGCTTCGTCTTCATTAAGCAAATGTTCGGCGCGCGTTTTGATACTATATACATATAGAGCAGCCTGATAGGATCTTGTTGTTTGTGCGCGCCAGCTTCGCCAAACGAAGTTGGCCGACAAAGAATTTCGCTCCGCGCTGCGCGTTTACAACTTTGTTGGATAACTCTTGTGTTCCGTTGGAAACTTGTTAATAGCGCTATTAATACCAATGGTTGCGCCGGTCACCCAACTTGTGTGTTTTTGTTTCATTTACAGTGTCCGTAAATGTGTGTGTTTGACCGGGAGAAATTTTTCAAGTTTTCTTTTTTTTCTCACAAATATACATCATCGAAACAGATCCAGCGCAACAAAAATGATAAGATATCGCGGGAAGAGGAGACACGCGCTTCTCTTCCTTTCATTCCCGACGACATCATCTCGGATGACGGCCGCGCTGATGAAACATCGCACAATCGCGCGCGCCCGGCGAATCTCGGCGCGCGATTCGTATTGCGAAAGGACGAAGATAAAGGGAAGAAATTTCGATGGGAGTCGAAAGACGTCGCCGGTAGCAGACAATAACTCGCGATCGGGAAAGTCGACTGCTTCTCGCTGTCTGCTACTCGATATTCACGCGAAATGGAACGCATCGTGGCGGGTGCAATCGTTTCAGCGGCATTTCGCATCTCCCAGAATTCAATACCAGAAGCTACCTATCTATGCCACCGGGCCGACAAAGTGGATCATGATAAAAAAAAAAAAAAAAAGCTGAGCCAGTATAGAGACTTTTGAGGGTTTCCATCGCGACGAGCGTGTTGCGCAAAGTGTCGATTTAAAAAAAAAAGAATGCGATAGCAATCCAGCCGTAATTGGGGCAACGTCATACGGCGCGCTCTACGCGCCAGTTTTTTTTTTTTTTTTTTTTTTTTTTTTCCCAAAGCTGCTATCTCGCGGTCGCTTTCACCCGTTGATAATACCGCGTATACGCACATACGCGAGCGTCCCAATCGCGATGATTAATCTTAACACCTCGTACGCGGTAAACTGCGCGTGGTGATCACGCGAACTACCACGCGCGCTATTTGAACGATCTGTCTTTTATCTGCACAATGAGATTGTGTGTGACTATATATATGTATATATTTCAAAACGTCACGTTTTTTCGCGAACTGATGGTTCACTTGGAAGAAGCAATAAAAAATTGTCCATTAGTTTTGTTATAGTTACGTGTAAGAATTACGTACACAAAACGATAGTGGAACACACCGCGAAATTGATAACAAATATTACATCGCGCATTCAATATTTACATGCGTTAAAAAAAAAAAAAAAAATTGAGAGAGAGTGAGGAAAGCTCCCCGGAAACGTCGTCGTGCGGTTCAACTTCAGTTACGACCAATTTCGATGATATCGCGCGCGATCTGTATTATAAAAATTTTCCTCGGATTCGTTACATTCGCCGTATTTTACAAACCTGAACAAATAGGACAACACGACGAGAGTGTATTTTCTCTTCCCGCTTATATATATATGTATATAAAATACGACCTGTCTCTGTAAAATCGAATTTTCGATAGATAATAATAAATGTTAACTAAATTTTTATGTTTAGGCACTGCATTAAAAACTGAGAGGATCTAACGACGCAACAAAGTTTTATTACGTTTCAAAAGTTTAATATTGTATATCTTGAAAAAGCACATACGCGTATCGCGATGATCTCTCTCTCTCTCTCTCTCTCTCTCTCTCTCTCTCTCTCTCTCTCTCTCCTTTCCCGTTATGTGAGATTTTCACGTTCCATTTACACAGAGAGAGTTGATCAAAATATACGCATTTTTATTGCGTTGCTGAATCGGGAATGTTTAATAAAAAAATTTTAAGTGAGAAATCTCGTTGAAACGTAATTATTAATTTCAACTTAGTCAAGTGACTATTAATAATAATTCGATATTTTGCATAACGTACCGTAAATATTTTATTAAAAAATATATCTGGTTTTGTTTTTTTTTTAATATTCATTATAATATCATCAATGTGTTATCGCATTTGCCAAGTTATAACTTGCGAGATAGCCCGAGCCAATAATGTAAGGAAACATGCAAACTGAGTATTCCGAGAGAAAACTTACGTTGTAATCGGAGGAGAAGAGATCAAACAAAAAAAATGAGAAGAAAAGTATGTTATATATACGTATCTTATTGATTCCTCGGTGTTTGCAAAGTTTCGGTTCTTTGTTCCGCGATATGTGAACCTTCCCTCTCACGGTCGATTTTTATACTTTGGCGTAGTATATTGATATTGGACGGAAGAAGGCAATTGTGTACGTCTTTTGACAAAGACAAAAGTCACCGCCGAGCATCGATCCCCTCGACGATATTCTTCTCTCCCTTCTTCTGAACACGAGCGAAAAGAAGTGTCCGCGAGATGAACTTTTCGTTATAATGGAGCCGTCGAAAAGGATTCGAGCGGGGGAAGGTCTGTGACAACAAGTGGCGCCGTAACGAGCTTTTTATAGCGACTGGCGAGCGTACGTGTGTATGTGTCACCTCCTCTCGTGTGCAAAAACGTGACTTTCTCGAGCGCGTGCCCGGCGAACTGACTCGCGCGCCTCCTTGACCCGCGAAAACAGCTTTTGACATTGTTTACCATCGTCGGAGCTATATATACAAGTATAAGGCCGACCTAAATGTCGCCATAAATTGGGTTATCACCGCGGGATCGGAGTGAAGTATTAACGACTCTCTCGAACAAGAAACGTACACAACAAAGCCGACGTTTTCGCGATAATCGTTGCCATTAGCGTGCAAACTGGCGCCTTCGAACCACGGGACCACACACACTGGTGGTTTTTCGTGTTTGGGAAACACTCCAAGGTATCTTTGCGCTCTCTCGCGAGTTTTTTGCCGAAAACAATTTTTATAGCACGGCGTCGGAAAGATAACGAGAGCAATCCTATTGTTGAAAAACTGTGTACTTTTCTGATGAACTTGAAAAAAAAAAACTCGCACAATTTTGCGCGCAGCGTTACTTCACGATATAAAATATAAATTGCGCTCAACTCTTGTTTTCAAGACGCGTTGGACGTAAAACAACCAAATTTCTGAGGCAGTTTTACAATCGCACAGCGGGGTATAGAGATTTTCATTGCGGCGCTCGCGAATTTATAACTTTTGATTCGTTAACCGGTTAACCGATAAATGATCACACAGGTAATTTAATTCCAAACGCACTCTATCGACAGCAATAACGAGAGAGAGGTATAATATTTGATCGTGTGTTGATCGAATCCGCGAACTCAAATTTTCATCTCAATTTACAAGTCGGCCATATTACCGATATTGCGAATGTAATCGCAGTCATAGAAAAATTTTTGCGCGAAATACGAAATACGCGTAAAATTTATCAATGGCCGGCGCTGAATGCGCGCACGTCGTTGTGCAACACCGCGTATTTATATTATAATCGTCCGTTGTGCGGAAAGGTATATTGTGTTGCGCTGAAAATGCAAGCTATAATGAGACGCGTTATTGCATTTCCGTATTGTTTATTAGACACTTGCGCCACTCGAAGCTCCGCAATATTGTAAGAAGCGCAGATAAAAAGCTTGTCGCGAGAGTATTTATTGTTTTAGACGCGGTAAACCCATGCGGATGTAGAATATGTGTGCGTGTGTCTCTCGCACAAAATCGTAGATTTGAAACGCGCAAACAAAATCGTAAAACAAAACGCGGATAGCCGAAGCGAGAGCTAATAGTTATTCTGTTCAAACGAAGCTGAAACGAAGCTAAAATATCGTCGAAACGAAAAGCTGCTCGGGGTTTCCGGGACGATATTTTCACTCAACGACGCGCGAGATGAGTGTATTTTCCTACATAAACAAATGTCCAATGTGCATTTGTGCAACAACGTCGTTCTAAAAGTTGCATTTCAATTACATGTGCAGCCGGAAAACAGACAATTTAATTAAATCACTAACACCGCGATTGTGTGTTTTGTTTTATGCGCGCGATGCTATCGCGATGCATCGCCGAGGAATTATTTCGAGCAGCAGACGCGCGCGCGCGCGCAACCCCTCGTGTAAAAGCGATAATATTTTCGCGAAAAAGAAAACGGTGAAGTAAAATAATATACCCCCGCTAGTTCGCGCTAGTTAACAATGTGATAAATCATCGTTTCGCTTATACCGCGATCGGAGGATCATGATCCGGCGTAAGGGTCGAGCTGACAATCAAAGTTAGACTGGATATCGACGGATGTTCCATAAATAAACTTTTTTTTTTTATATACCGTGACGGCGATTGCTTTCGGCACTTTATCGGATATATCGTCTGGCACAACATGCGGGCGCAGAGAACTGACAATTCTGACTGAGAAATGACATTTGAATTATTCACGTTTGATATTTTTTCTTTTTTATATATACAATATGTGTATATATATGTATTTTAGGTGGTTGTTTTTTACCTAACCGTCGCCGCAAGGAAATTACATTTTGCCAAAGAACGGAAACATTTCCGGAACAAATAGGATTTGTCACGTTGAACGGGTTCATATTGACGGCAATGCGAGCATATAACGTCATAAAGAGAGAATTTGCATTTCAATTTTTTCCACGGAAATCGAAAAGTAAGTGACGTGTGTGTACGGCAGATTTTGCCGCAATATAACCTTAATATTATATAATAATGATACAATCCTCTTGTGCGTGTGTTAATGCAAACGCGTTTTGCACGTTTGCTCTCGTGAATTTTATGTTTCGAGTATGTACAATATTACGATGTGTATTAAAGAAAAAAATCACAAGCAAGACTTTTTCGACATACCTGTTTGTACCTCCGTTCCACCATGACCCAGATATTCATCTGCGGCAAAGAACAAAGAAATATTTAAATAAAGGATGACACAAAAAAAAAACACCATTCAGAGCGTGCATCATTTAAATACATAATGCGCAACATTACAAGATAGTAGCGGCGGTATCACAATTTCGCGTTGCATTTTCTTGCGCGTCGGATAAACGCGCGCGACCTCGTATATATAATATAATATAATTATAATCCGCCTTTGCACAAACGCCTCTCGTTCTTATCAAGGCATCTAAACAATAGCTTTCATATAATCGTTGAGCACAACAACAACCATAGAGCACGAATATTAGCAAAATATCGAATATCTCTCGCGACGAGAGGAGGAATATTGAAGTATCATCCTCTCGTAAATACAAGGGAAAGCGCATTTCGTTTTACATGCAAATGGCAATCCCAACGCCTGTGAAATTCAAGCTACTGTGACGCGCTGTGCGCGTTTGCAGTATATACCATCTCGTGATGCAGAAAAAAAAAAACAAAAAAAAAAAAACCAACAACAAGGCCTCCACTTTCCTTCTTTCCATTTTCTTCCAGCTATTATCATCGAAAGCGGATTCGGGTACTTCGGCGACTTTTAGCCAAGAATTTATTATAATCGCATTCCGAACGTCTTAGAGCAACGGCTGCAAAGTACCTGTTCCGAGGAGGGCTGATTGAAACTCCGTAGGAACATTTGCCTCGTCGAGAAACTTCGAGGCCAATCGTCGCAGATAAATCGGATTTTGCAGTTAACGGTTTCCTTAATTACCTATCCGTCGCCCCATCGCCCCCTAACGTCTTTGTAATAAAGAGCATCGAAGTTTCTCACTTGTGGTGCGATATATATATACATATATATATATTCACTTTGTAATAGAATCGCATCGATGCGGTTTCAGCGCCATTTTCATTCTTGTTTAAAGTAATTAAGACGACGAACTTTTCCCTAACTTTTGTCTCACGATCTCTGCGGTTAATAATAATAAAAAAAAAAAAAGAAAAACAAACAATGGTGTACACAGGTTTCGTTCTTTATATTTGCAAACCGCGAGATTATTAATTTTCTTCAAATCAGAGGAGATACGGCGAACAGATTGTTTTGCAGTTAAATTATCGAATAAAGAGATTCCCAAACGAGATTCGTTTCGACTTCACAAGTCATTCTCAGCGGGTACTTAATTTAACTGCCAATTTCACAACCACAACATGTTTTAACGATGAATATAAATTAAATGTTCGTACAAGTCGAAGGATTAAAACGAATAAAAATGCTTTCCTAAGTAAAAGCACCGTCAAAACTGCGTTCGAGAAGTGAAAGTCAAACTGTACAAACGTGGTAAACAACAATATATGTAAAAGCTCCATCAAAATATATTTCTACGAAAACTGAAGAAGACTTGTCTTCTTCTTTCAAGGAGAAAATAAATAATAATTTATCACAAGAGGAGACACGAACTTTTTTTCAGGCCAAGAGCCACCGCAAAATGTTTTAACGACGAATATAAATTAAATGTTCGTGGTCGAAGGATTGAAACGAATAAAATGCTTTCTTAGTAGAGGCACTGTCAAAACTGCGCTCGAAGTGAAAGTCAAACTGTACAAACGTGGTAAACAACAATGTAAAAGCTCTATCAAAACATGTTTTTATGAAACTGAAGGATTTTCTTCGGTAGGGGGGGAGCTACGTCACTCCCCCACTACTCGCCATACGCTAGCGCAAGTCATAGATGTAGAATACACACGTAGACCGCGCGTCTTTAGCTGAAAAGATATTCTTACGGTATAGAGAGAGACAACGTACTTTGAACTGTAACTCTCTCTGTCTTTTCATTCCCACTACTGTTCTATCAATCAGCGAAGACTTCCTTTTTCCCCCCACTACTTTACTTGACAAAGATGAGGCTACGGTTCAACACCGGGTGTCTCTCTTATACGTTGAAGACTATTGAAGACATTTTCAAAGGTAGGGAACGCGCAGTCTATGTGTTCTATGGTGCAAGGAAGCGAGCTCAGCGGAGTACAAAGCGAGTAGGTGAAAGAATCTCCGGTGGCTCGCGAGTTCGTCACCCCTGATTTATATCATATAAGAAGAAAATTAATTTTCTTCCTCGCCCATACACATAACATTCGGAAGAAAAGCAGTTGCACGCTTTCACACTTGATTCCCCGAAGGAGAATAACTTGCGGCTTTTTTAAATATATTATTCCCTTCATCGCGTGTGCGTGCTGGAAAATAGACTGGGACTTAAATAGCGAGTTCTCTCCCCCCCCCCTCCCCCCATCTCCGCCGCCGCCCGTTCGGCGGCTTTGCATGCACGTCCATGCAAATTTTAAAATCTGTATTTCAGAATGAAACGTGCCAACAGTCGAAATAGCGTTCCGTAACGGCGGGGGAATATCTGCTTGATACGCGGTGTACTTTGCGTAATTGCGAAACGCCGGCCGCCGTCGCGTGTGTTACGGCGCGACGTGCGGGAATTCGCCGTTTTACATAATGGAGCGTTAATTCGGTGAACGAGTGACCGAGTGCTGTGTACGCACCATGGTTTCATGAACTTGGCGAAAAAAAAACACACGTAAAAACGAACACGAGAAAAAGAGAGATAATTGCGCTATGACGAGAATGCGCTCTCGTAAACTGTTATACGGCTGATAATTCGCTCAAATGGAAGTGAGCGCGAGAAAAACGTGTGAAATTAATTCGCTTTCGTGGCAATGGTCGTGAGAAATTGCGACACACCGTCCATTATACGGCGGGATAGGTTTGCCATCGTTGTGTTGACAAATTTTGTGCCGGGACGACGGTTTTCGGGAGGGAGAAAATGTGTGTTGCTTAGAGCAACGACGCACGATACGACGGAAAACGTGCTCCCCCTCGCATTTTCAAATATCGCACACGCTCGCGTGTGCGTTTCCCATAAGTGACAGACAACGGGTGACACGTGTATTCCGGGATTAGTGTTCTCGCGTGTGGCACCTCTAACGTATCCGTCAGCCGAGGTGGAAACGTAAGCTTCCTGACGCGCGTTCTAGCACGTATACGTTTCCTTGGGGTCGACCCGAGGAATAAGAACATGGCCGCACGTCATAATAACAACGCGCCCGGAAAAGTTGCGAATCGATAAGCAGTTTATTATCGCTGAAAACCGGTCTGTCGTTGTCGGCGAAATTCGGGATCGAGTTTCGGGATGGAGGAGGCGCACAAATTCCGCTTGTCGATCGCTAGCGCGCGATTCACAGATGGAACGGCGGAAGTTACATAATTATATTCAGAACTCAGACGTCATTATTATGAGGAATGAAGTTGAGAGACTCTCTCTCTCTCCGGGAAGGGGAGGAGGTATCGAAATACTCCGGCGGCGCGCCGCAAGTAGAATAGCTATGTATAGCTCTCTCTCTCTCTTCGCCCGAGAACAATATAATGTATATTCAGAAACTCAATCGTAATTCTCTTTACAACGGAACTCGCCTCTCTGTGCGAAGTGTCTAATAATAAACTTCTTCAAACGCAAGAGAAAAGATCTTACACACGATAGAGAGAGAGAGAGAGACTCCCGGAGCGAGCGTGCGGAGTCGATATAATAGATGTGTAATTTAAATTGATCCGAGCTTATAATCCGTTGCGACGTATGTATATATACGTCGGGAATATCAACCGGGAGTAAATCAAAGTTAACCCAGATTACGCCAACGAGGGGGAGGAGTGCGCCGGAGATATAATCGCGGTAAGACAAATCACAGTCGAGTCGGGCCGGAAAGCAGTGGTGGAATACGTGGTTTGAAAGATGTACTCGAAAAAAAAAAAAAAAAACAAAAGCAAACGCGTGTTAAATTACAGATTACCGAAATAAAAGAAGATTGCAGGTGGTAGTAGTGCATATCAGAGCGTGCAAATGAGGGGGGTTTTTTGTTTCGAGTTAAGAAGTAAAAGCTCCGCCAAGTTATTTGCTTTTGCGATTTACGATGTTTATTCGCTACCTACTACACCCTCGTCGCGTCGCGCCGCCGCGCGTTACCGCCGTCAGAGTTCCTCCTCCCGGAGAGTTCTTTTGTCGCGGCGCGCAATTGCGGCGTATCCGCGCGTGTGTATAAGAGTATGCAAAGTCGGCTATACGTAAGTTTCTTTTATGCGGACGTTTTACCCGGAGATGCGCTATTTCGGGGAAAGTGCCTGTTTCGCGCGGTGACCTTCCACCACGTACGTTGTAAGCGTACGCGCAAACTCACTTACGGCGGCGGTATCGCGACGTTAACAGCATCCGTTACGTGGACACGGCGCTAAGTATATCAAGAATAATAATAATAATAATAGCAGTAGCTGAGGGAATGTGGACTCCTGCAATTCCACGTATCAGAGAACGCAGAGAGAGAGAGAGACATATATACATATTCGAAGAGGTATGCACGTACGAGGACTATCTGTTAATGGTTCGCTTCACGGACGCTCGAATTTCGTCCCAGCTCCGGAATGTCGATCACGTCAGCGCTTGTTCGATATATATCTCTGCGCGAATAGTTTGCGCAATACAGTCGATACGCCCCACGTCGTCGTCGTCGTCGTGTCCGACCGACTGCGAGACTACGGATTGCAAAGCGATATTTATTATCCCTGCGCTCTATCGCGACCGGAATTGCAGAGGATGGTGTCCGTACGTAGACCCTTTGCGCAAATCGATATCTTTCGTTACTCAACACGCCGCGACGTCTTTGAAAAGATTTGGCCGAGTTTCCAGATGCTTATCCGTCGGACGCTACGCTATACTATTTGCCGGTCTATATTTTGCAACGTTTGCAGATAGACATCTTAATTAACGGTTACACGAAAACCTCGTGCCCTTCGCTATTACGTGAAACGAAGCGTGGATCAAGCACACACCGAATTTCCGTTATACGAGCGAGGATATTTTAATTCGCAAACGAATGAAAGACTAATAATAATAATAATATATGATTTCTCGTTAAAATTAAAAACGATTAAATCATCATCATCCCCCCGAGTCAAATATTAATTTCCGTAAAACTTAGTTTTCGAAATTATAAACCGCGGGAATATTAATTTCTCCTGTTTACGTGTTTTGAATTTTAAATGTTCGCGTGTTACACGTGTCAATATTATTTAAATCGGTAACGATACATGTTCAGCGATGTGTTCGGTCAGGGGATATAGGAGAAAGAAAATCTCGCGTAAAGAGATTAATTTTCGTCATCGGTTGAGTCACTCCTCAGCTGATTAAACGTTTCGCGGGGCGCGCCGAGCAATCGATTAT
>QVNV01017779.1:0-15899 GCA_014825455.1 Pseudomyrmex pallidus | reverse complement strand
ATCTTAGTGGATGAAAGATATTATTATAATTATTTAAAAATAAAGATGACATTTTACACACACGATTAGACAGAAACGACAAGGATAGAAACAATTTTGGACATTTTCGTCTAAAAAGGAGGCACTACATATATGCGTCTCGTTGTTCCTCGTTCGTGTACAGATTCGATCAATTTCTACCCAATTTCATACGACGGCAGATTACCTCGGAAGAAGAGCGCGTGTTTAAAAACGCCTGAAAGTTTTGCATAAATGGGCCTTATTCACGTGGTGGTCACGCGCGAATCGAACCCTTTCCTCGTGCCCTCGCGAACGCACATCGCACGATCCTCCGTACAAGATTCGCGGCTAATTGGCTGCAGCCAACAAAGACAATGGTGCCGTTGTGTATTAAATAAGTTTAGTAAGCCAATGCGCTTTTTTTTTTTCAAAGTAGGCGAACAACGACGACGGCCGCATTTGCACGTTGCACATTGCACTTGCGACTATAGCCAAGTCCGCAACACCGTCATTCACGTGTAATCGTTTTATTTAACTTCCACGTGCACGCGATTGCATATGATCTATATATGTATCCGTACAAGTGAAGCAAGTTGGAAGAAAAAAAAAAGAGATAGAAGGAAAAGACAAGAAACAATTTACAAAATAAATAATATTCTTTAACTAGAGAAAATTTAGAAAAACAGAAAAATGCTTTTTTTTTTTATTTTGCGCGCGTACGCCTACACGCACATACATTAGTTTTTTAATTATATAAATCATAAATTATTTTATATAAGACACAATAATGCATAGTATTGATTACAAATATAATTATCTTCTTCTCAGGGAATTTTCCAATCAAGAAAGTTTAAAATCGTAAGAAAAAATTGCAATATACCGCGTTACCGCGATTCATTGAAACTACATTGCGATCCTTAATCGCAAAGCGTTAAGGATCATCACTTGGAAAAACGCTAAACGGTATGTTGAACGAAGAAAACAGGCAGGGCGGCGCGTTTATAGCAGCTTTTTCAGTCCAATTTCATAACAACCGAGCGCGCGCGGACGATTCCCGCGTTTGCGCATCGCGTGATGATTTTTCGCCCTTTCGCGTGCACTCGCGTGCAAAATGCATTATAGGGGTTTCTCGAAAATCGAGGCATCTCACACGAGACCCCGCGTTTCGCATCTCTCCTGCTTCTTTGAGAAAGGCTGCATCGCGTTGAGGAGAGGATCGTGTATATTTAGACGAGCTGCAGACACAAAACGACTTACCACCACCTCCGCGACGGACGGCTTCTTCGTTTCTCTCCTCCTTCGTTTCTATCTCTCGGGTTTTCTCATTCCCTCCGCCTGCCCTCTCATTGTCGCTGTACTTATACGGTATCTTACGGCTGAAGTTGAGTGCAATTCCCGCATACGTGCAAAATGAAAAAAAAATAATACAATATCTCCCAGAATTATTGCGCCACCTATCCTAGAAGATTTTAGCTAATCTGATGAAAATCTTCTTGAGCTCAAACTTCCAGATTTTTAAAAACATTTCTTTAGACTTTCAAGGATAAAGTAAGTGATTTTACATGAAAATTTTTTTGTATGCAAAATGAAAAATAGTTAAAAACAAAATATTTCTAAAACAAAAAACGAGTTTTTTAAATAAAGACTTTGAGGAAGAGATCTAAGAATTAATTTAAAAAAATAATAATTTCTCGGATTACTTGCACTTTTCATTGTGCAATCGATGTATTCGCGCGTTGATATTCGCTGACCCGATAGAACCGACCGGACAAGGCACGGCAGGATGTACGAAATAGACTTGCGTATCGACTATTATCCTCGGATGACATAGGTGCGGTTTGCGCTTTATAAGTTTCCTCGTAATATAGAGCGCTAGCAGGCTTGTTACCATACAACCTTGTCGAAAAAATTGCATACAATAAACATATTTAAAAACATGAGTTCGGAAAATCTTAAAACTTTCTTCTCCATCGATGTTGCGCGCTTTAACGGATCGCGCGTTTGCGGACCTTTATACGATACACACGCGACACGCTCTTGTCGTTTTCCTTTGCTCTCGCGAGAGAGGAAAGTCCATCACGGGAGAGAGGAAGGGAGGGAGAAATTAATCGGTCGGTCGAGGACAAAGAGTTTTAGCGGACATAAACGCAACGCATTAACGCGCGGAACTTCAAAGTAGGACTCGCGTCTATACGAAGGCGAGTATGACATAGTACTCGGCCATCTTTTTGCTTGCTAGGCTCGACACACATGAAAAAATAATCATAGAAAGAGTGAGAGAGAAAGAGAGAGAGAGAGAGAGAGATGTCGGAGGAGAGAAGAAAAGAAGCTATGAGGGAAGAAAAAGGGTGAAAGAAGTGAAGAGAGAGAGAGAGACTCAAGGGTGGACTTGATGAATCTAAAATTACGTTTATTTGTCCGTTTGCTCTTTTTTCGCTGCATGCCTCCAAGGTCACCAGACGCAACGAAACAAGATTCCTCGTTACGTATGTGCGGCATGCAGCCGGTATAAGTATATGGATATGCGTTTTAACGTTGTGTATTCCGCCGTTTTCTGCGCGCACGCATGGTGCCGCATTAAGGCGCTTTTTTCTTCTGTTTCTTTTGACGTCTTCTTTCACCGCAAGCAAACCACCACCATCGTCGTAGCATTTTTCGCTTTTCTTATAGAAAAGGAAGATGAAGTGGGTACGTCTCTTATATACGGTATTCTCGCCATCTCTTTTTACGAGCACAATCTCTTATTTTTTAAAATATCAATTTTTTGCGTACATAAAAACTCACCCGTGTAAAATTGATCGTTTCATGGACTCTTTTCTGGACACGACAAATCCTTGTACACATTCTTCGATGAAAAAATTCCTATTTGAAAAAAAGTGCAAATTTCTTCGAAACTTTCAATAATAAATATGTCGATAGTGTCGACGCGTGTGTGTGTCGGATTTGGTGAATGAAGTGAGGCACAGGAGCCGCCCGGTTCGACCGATGCTGCGCGAGAGTTTATCAACTCGGGAGTTAAAGTTTCACTTTCTTCCGCGCCAAGGTCCGGCCGTGTATCCAGAATTTTAGTGAATGAACACGAGTTGTTCTTGTTTGATGTTGCTTTTTGTCTCGATTCTCAATTACGGTTTTTAAACGATCGAAAAAATCGCGTCTCTCCATAACTGAAATTACAATTACATTCATAACAAATTTGTAGCAACGGAATTTTACATGAGTCAACGAGTCTGTATCAGATTGTTCAAGATTGTGTATATTTTATACATATTATACACACATACACACACACATATGTATTTTAATTGAATAAGTGTCTGGAAAAGGGGCGTATGTTACAAATTTTCAAAATTCGTTTTTTTGTGGAATTGTGGTCAGTATCTCTCTAAATTTTTTGGAGTGAAAATTCAGCTCATTTTCACTCTAATCATAGAGCCACTGACCAGTTCACTTCATGTAGAGTCAATATTTACTTCAATAGAGTGAATTTATATACGCTAAGACAAAGAGTGAAAAATTTAACTCTTATTTTTAAAGTGAGGTTTGCCAAATTTTACTCCAAAGTGAAGAGTGCCAAACTTCACTCCAACTTAAAGTGAAATCGCTTTCTTGTCTTGTGTCAGTACCGACGTTTTAGTTAGCTGCTTAACATACAGTCGACGTTTAATAAATTTATATTGTAAATTTTTACAAATGTCGATGTAAACAAACAAATTCGACAATGAATCTACTAAAGATAAGTCGGTTTATACTTGCACATAAGTAAAATTGAAAAGATACGATAGAGGTTAAGGTATTTAATAATCCAAAGAAAGAGTGAATAACTTCAAGTCTTTCGAAAAGTGGAAGTTTCACTCTTTTCGAGTGGCAGTATTTTCATGATTGCTTGGAGTGACATTTCACCATGATTAATCCATGATCTAAAGAATAGGTTAGGTTGGCGAAGTACTCGGCAATACCGCTAGAAATCAGTACCCGAGAAAAAATAGAAAACATATGATCATATAAGATTATATGTAAGTCGGATATGATTTTATATGATCATGTAAAATCAGACCCGAAATTTATCCGCGATCTGATCACTTGTATATAATCTCATATGATCATATATGTTTCTATTTTTTCTCATGCAATTCTCTCTCAAGAGAATAGAGCGAACAGTGACGAGAAAACGGAAACAGGGCGTATTTGATCAGAACACTATGACATTAAAAAAACACATGCTTAAATTGGAAAAATTCAAGTGCGTATGTTACACCAGCTGCTCCTTCACCTGCTACAATGAACAATTATTTGTTTTCCGCTCTCCTCTAACATATGTCCTTTTTCCAGACACCTATTCAATTATTGTTTTAACGCGATTTTCCAATTTTACTGCTCCCGATCTTATTGAGCGCAAAAGGCATAACCGCTAATCGGTGTACCGTTAACGTCACTTGTATTCCCTACTTACGCTGTTACTTACTAAGCGTCGAAGCGTCGCGAAAAGAGTCGTTGTGTCACAAGTATTGTTCGTATCTCGCGTGTATCGCATCGCGTCGCGTCTCGTGCATAAAGTTGGTTTTATTACGGGGACAGGGCCGCGCACCGTTAAAGTGCGACTGTGTCCCTTTCTTTTTTTTATTTATTTTTTTTTTTCATGTCTCGGGACGACAAAGAGAGAGAGAAAGAGAGTCGTCCTGATTTTACAAGCCATTTCAATTTATCCTTCGCACGGGACAGATAAGAGAAGCGCGTCATATATCGCGAAATCGCGACGCGTTTCAACGTCTCGCAGTGCGATTCCGCTGAAATAATGCCTTTCATTACACGTTCTCCCGCGGACGAGTTTAGTCTGGACGACGTCCGAGGAACGCGGGTTGCACACTGGCGCCGCGCGAACTATACACGTAGTAAGAGTAAACTCTTGTCGATCAAATTCTGTGAATCGCGTTCAAAAACAAATATTTTTGCATCCTCGCAACGTGTTGCGTGATATGTTGCTTTTGCCGCAAAATCTGGAAGATTTCAATCTTCTCTTAATTTGTAAAACACACTGTTGTGTTTCCGTGACGCTTTATTTTCATCGGGATCAAATACGTGGATTACGGAAACTGTATAAATTTTTATCTCGCGAAAAATATTTTAATTTATTTATTTCTATGTCGCTATGTGCTGTGCGCCGTGTTACTGCACGACACACACACATACACACACGCGACGTCATCAAAATCTGTCACTGCTTCTTGAACGAACGGCAGTTCGCGATTGGTCGCTCGTTATCTATGATCTGCGAGGAGTGTTGAAATCATCATTGCAAATAGGCTTCCTTGGAAATTTACTTGAAGCAGAGAGACGTTGCCGAGGTTCTCGAACTTGGTTAAATACAAGAGGGTTGCGCTCGCCGCCGCTGATGAACAAGCGCGCGTATGCGCGGACAATAAACGGCGACTTCAATCAAAGCGTTAAGCAGACAAAAGCCTCGGTTAATTATAACCGATTATTTGATATTCCGTGCTGAGGAAATGAAAAAGCGCACACACCATAGTATCTTGGGAGTTTTGAGAGATTTTTAAAACTGAAATATTTTAAATCACTCGTCAATATATATATATGTAGATGGAAAAAAAATATTAAACCACACAAAATATCCGATTTATTGATGTTTCTGTTAAATTTCGAGCGTTATTTATAATAGTATAATTATATTTTATACTATTATATATATATTTAGTATAGTTTTGTTATATTTTACAGTATTTTAATATATAATTATTATTTGTTTCACAGAATCTAAATTTAAGTCGTTTGATATTTTACGACGTGCACAATTTCTCAGATTACAAGCTGGAATTTGAAACCCGCTCCATGAATTGCTTCAAACGGAGAACAGCAAAATGCGCGCTCGTTCAAAATCTGATTCGAAAACGAGAGATCTCTCTAACAAAGTTTTCTTCTTTTTTTTTCTCTTTCTCTGTTTCTCTTTTCGATGCGTGGAAGCAAGGTTAACTTCCACGTTTTTTTTTTGTTTTTTTTTGTATAAAAATCTCTCTTTCTCTCTTCGGCATTAAACACGCCGCATATAAAGAAGACCGATTTCAATTGGTCCTTGAGCGGAACCGACGAAGACCTTTCCTTATTCTCTCAGTAGCGATCGATCTCGTCGCTCCGATAAATCGGACAAACTCAGATCCTGAGAAGCGTATATATTGATGTATTATTTATTTATCGGTCGTCGGTGCGCTTCTCGGTGCGCGTTCGTTTATCGCCGAGTCAGAAACGGGAAAAGTTGAGAGCGCGTCATCGGCCAATGATCATCATCCATTTCTTATTATTTCACGACCGTTTAAGAGACTTCTTTTGCTAGTGGATTTTCCGTCACGTGTTTCTTGCACAGCCGCCAATTACGTCTAGGTTAGGTAGAGATCGCGATACTTCCGGAAACATATTCGCGCACACGTAAGATACGTGTTAATCGCGTTTTTCGCAGGATTTTGTCGTGTTGTTTTACAAATATGAATTTTTTTTCCTTAATTACATTTCCAGCAATAATCGTCGTAACGTACAATTGTCGATATGTCGCGCTTCCGCGAAACTAAATCGTCAGTTTCTTGGCTTGCGTGAAGAATTGACACGTGCCAGCCGGAGAGAAGTTTCCTCGAGTAATACAGAGTGAGTCGACACCGAGTAACACGGCGGTTTATCCGTCAGACAGTGCTGATTTAAGCCAGACTTCAACTCTCTGGCATAATCCCAATGCAGTTAACTCAATTACGTCCTCTCTTTCTTTCGCTCCTCTCCCTCTCGCGCTAGAGGAGCGAAAGTTTCATTCTGCCGGGAAGAATATATGAAGAGTATGAATCGAACCTCATCCGTTTACGCACGTTGCGAACCGTGTGCGTAACACACTCGAAACATTACTCCACTCATTCGCTCCAGTTCCTGTTCTCTTCTTTTACTTACGTTCTCGTCTTCTCGTCATGAGTTACGCACTTCGCGTTCTTCTTATTAAACACGATTTAATTTAATCTTAATCAATGTAATTGACAAAAAAGACACTTCACTTTGTTTTCAATTATAATCATTTTATTAAAAAAAATTTTTTTTTTATTAATTACGCTGTTTTTTTAATATAAGACTTGCGGTTTGTCATTTCTTGAAGATTTTTGATCGCTGAATATGAATCTAGGCTCAGAAAAGTTTTGTCACGTCACATTTCTAAGAAAATTGAGATACTAAGGGCTGAAAATGACGAATTTAACTACATTTAGAATGATATTGCGGTTAAGAAAATTTAATTTTTTCAATAAAAATTTAGCCATAGCAGAACACTCAATAGACACAGGACATAATTTTAATTGGAACACCATAAAAATATTAGATATAGAATCGAATTACATTAAGAGACTCACATCAGAAACGTTGTACTCGTATATTAAATTACAAAAACATAGTTTAAATAAAATGCAAGACACAGAACATTTAGACGATTCGTATTTACCGCTATTGAAACGTATTTGATGTAAACTTGCCTTTGGCCACATGACACATCGAATTTTCTTCTCAGTACAATAGTTACCGTTGACTAGTGAACATCTCTACACACATGTCAACGATATAGATGTGAAAGTTTGTGGTCAAAAGTAAGTCTCAAACTAAATTTGTAATTTATTTTTGTTAATTTTTGTAAATATCTTGTATCTGACATAATCCTTATATGTATTTTAATTCAGACAACACTGAAGATGACTTAAATTAAGGTCGAAACGTCTATTTAATCACACTCAAAGAAAGTTATTATTTATTAGCACAAAATCCTGCAAATTGTTCGGCAACGCCTTCACCTTCAAACCATTTTATTTTTCTTCACCGAACTTGATCTTTATTGGAAGATTAATTTTTTCAATTCTGTCTACACTATCTTAAAGTACTATTTTTTATCTTTAAAATGAGGTTTTTTTTCGTTTCTGTATGATTTTTAAAATCAAGTTACGTGAGTTTGAAATTACCACCGACTGACGTTCCGAGCACAGACAAAAAGAAAAAAAAATAAAAATATAAAAAATTTATAAGAATAAAAAGAACAAAAACATAAAATAAAAATTAAAAAAACAAAACAAATTAAATAAAAAAATATAAAAAAATGAGTGTAATGAAGATCGCCTCTACGTGGTACGTACATTTCGGAAACACATATTGTGGCTAAATGATCTTCTAGCAACTGCTACTTTCGGAATATTAAGCCTAAGAAACACAATCACGTAACTGCAAAAATAAAAGTGCGCGCGGGAAAATATATGATACTAGCTGTACATGCCTAACTTTAAACCTAAACGTAACTTGGTCTTAAAAAATCTCACAGAAAGAAAAAAACACTCATTTTAAAGGTAAAAAATAGTACGTTAAGATAGTGCAGACAAAATTAGAAAAATAAAATTTCTTTAACCGCAATATCATTCTAAATACGGTCAAAATCGTCACTTTTGGCCTCTATTACCCTAACTTTTTTAGAAATGTGACATGATGGAACTTTTCTGAGCCTAGATATTCAGCGAGCAACAATCTTTAAGAAGTGATATACCGCAAGTCTTATAATAAAAAGTCGTCAAATTTTGTCAAACAGTGTTATTTATTAACGCGATTTTAATAAACGCAAGCTAAGCATGGAAAGAATAATTTTCGAATTAAACGTTTGTGCAATTTAGATCTCTAATTAATAATATTACGCACCTACACGTTTGTGTTTGACTTTTGTAGTTTCATTTATATACTCTTTTTTTGTTTAAATTTATTCTTCTAAAAGTCATTTATTTGCTCGTTTGTCAATTCGAATTAATTGATTTTCACTCTGCGTACGGAAAGACGGCACCGCAAAGTGACGTCTCCAATGTAGGTCTTACCTGACGTCCACGAACGTTTATTTACATATCGCTCGTTACACACGGTGCATACATGCGTTCCTCGCGTCGCGTTGCAGATACGCGCCGCCGCCGCCGCCACTTCTTATCAGCGCGGACCGTCGCGCGACCGACGGAGGGATTGGCCCGAAAGGCTTGGCGAACGTGAATGCATCGCATTACGCGTGCACTGACTTTAAGCCGCGGGCCGCAAGGTCGGCATTTCTGAGCCGTGCGTGACATCACGTAGGTGTACAAACGGACATTACACGGGGGAGAGAATATACAGGGCGTGTCGGAAATTGCGGAGCAGCCGACGACGAAGAGATGATCCTGCGCATAAGAAAACAGATCGCAAATGCCGGATGCAAATTTATTTCACGCGAGATTTCTTTTCTGTCTTTCTCTCTCTCTCTCTCTCTCTTTCTCCAGACGATTAATTTTTTGAATAAAAAAATTTTTAATTTCTGATCTAAAACAATATTTACTAGCGTATTCCGCGCTGTAATTATTATATTCAGATTTGTGTCCCGAGAAGTTAAAAGCGCGATCACGTACGTCACGTGCATTGCGTCGGATGTCGCCTTACGTAAGAATCATCTATGACCGTGAAACATCTCGAGACCAGAAGAGACCGAGGTCTGTCCTTACCTTCGTACCAGAGAGTATCGCGACTTTCGAGGCGACCGTTCGCGAGCGCCACTTTCTCGCCGCGCCGGCTCGCTCGTCGAGACGTCTTTACATCGTCTCCGCTAAAAGCGAGCAGACACGTAGGCGATGCGAAGTGTCGTCCGATTGTTTATGTATGCGTGAACTGCACGCTGATACCTGTCGACGTGTAGATTTACGGGCGATGCGATATACGCGTCATTCGCTCGTGCATTTCATTCTCTTTTTTTTTTATTTTTTTATTTTTTTTTTTATACTGTGTGACCCGTTTTGTGTTATCGAATTTCATGTTATTTCACTTCCAATCTCGTTCGAGTCAGTGAGTTCGAAAAAAAAGAGTCATGTCTTTGGCTGATACATATTTACGCACTTTCTTAAATCGACTTATTTTGTCTTAAAAGTTTTAAATCGTTGTTCGAAATATCGGTATCAAAAAATTGCACTTTACGGAAAAATTGTTTCAAACCTGCATTGAATAATCCGATCTTCCGGCGAATTATTTAATGAATGTAAAATTTTCACATTCTAGTTTAAATATAACTAAAACAAAATTAATTGTATCACGAACCCGAGGACACCTCAACACACAACTAAAATTAATTGTATTTTTTTTGCAAGTTTTTGAAAAATATCCTGAGTTTCTTTCCCAGAAATCGTTTATAGTCGCGCGGTGGTAACATTTGTTTCGTAATTTTTTACTTGCAAATTAGATATACAGACAATTACGTAGTGTACGGACAATTTGTTCGGAATTTGACTTTTGCGATTATCGAGACATTCGAGAAATCGCAAATTCTACACTGCATAGAAATCGCTTGTTGGCCGTTTCGCAGCGCGAAATTTCGTTTCGTTCGCAAGAGGCCTGTTGCTTGCGAGATCGCGCGCGCGATGCTAAAGGTGATGTGAAACTCGAGACGAGAGCCGGTAAGATGTCGAAAGGAAGAGAGGCGCGAGAGAAAGAGGCGAAAAGCGAGGGAACAAGCGGATAGATGTCACGTTCGTAAATCTATCTGAGAAAGGATGCAGAAGCGAGGGGGCGGGCGGGAAGAGCGAAAAACGAAAGGTAGAGCACGTGTTTGCCATTCGCTTAACCATCCGCCGCCGCCACCGCTGCCGCTGCGCGGATTACGGCTCGACCGTGTGCATTCCGGTTGCACGCCCGGCACTTCTTCACGCTTGCATTATTTATATTAGCAAAGCGAAGACATACTCATGACACCCACAAACAAAAAGTGTGCTACGAGGATTGAGCAGCGAGTTCGCGCGGCCTCCTTCCGATCGGCTCGTAAAATCGGTACGCTTCAAGTGCATCCGTCGTTAAACATCCTGGTTTGACGCACTCGACGTCTTATCGATGGCATGACGCAACAGTGCATCAAAAAAACGAATAGCCGCACGTATATGCGATGTATCGAGCACACAGTTTTTTTTTATTTACATTTTATTTTTCAGTACAACATGCACATTATCTATATATTATATTTTTTATCTATATATTATATTTCTTGTGTGTCACACGTTGAGGCAATTTTAATTCAATTAATTTTAATTTAAAAAAAAAAGTTAAAATAAGTCATTTGATAATAAATTTAATATAAAGTTTAACTTAATTTTTGGATCAATTTTCAACTCGCATCTTTTCTCTTATTGTCAAGTAAATAAACATGGCTATCGATAAGACGTTAGGCAGACACGATCTCATTCGCGAAGGATGATCGCCGATTAATTTATCGTTAACTAATCGCAGTCATTATCATCAAGAAAATACATTGCGCGGCTGTGCAATTTTTGTTGGGCTGTGATTGCGAGTAATCGCGGCGCTCATTTCGAACCGCGTGTTCGTGATAGACGTGTTCCGACTGATATTTAGGGTGTGCATAAAGTTTCTCATGTGCGATGCAATTGAAATTAATAACTAACCATGCTCTTCTGTTGCGCACACAGACGGATGATATAACGACGTGTACACGTGCGCAAAGTAGAGAAATTTATTTCGTCCGCTGGCAACAAACGTAGATACGCGCGAATGAGTTGCGAGGAGTACATAAGTAGAGTATACATAGTAGAGCAAGATTGTGAAGCGCCGCTATTAATTTTCGACTTGGTTCGACTTAGTTCGACCGCAATATTTTGTAAATACTTAAGTATATTTTGGACTTATTGTATTAAATAAGTAATTAATTGTTTTACAATTTTTATAACTTACGTTCTAGTATTTATATTTAATAATTTATATTTTAAAATTACAAAATTTGTTTTTTAAATTTTAGTTTTTAATTTGACCTTTCATAACAGATCTCAAAAATGACATACGAGTCGGACAGACTGGGTAAGATCTACGCGACTTTAAAATCGAATATCTCCGCGAAAAATCAATATTTTTTCTTTTTTTTTTTGAATCGACAGTTTAAACGATTTCGCGTCAATAAAAACAATTGAAATATTTTTAGTAATTTTAAAGATAAGCATTTAAAAGCTAACAATTATTTTTCGAAAAAAAGAGCTTTTTGTTTAAAAATTTATTTTTTGTTTACAATTAAGATTTTTGTAATTTAGATTTTATAAAATTCCAACGCAGTTTTGCAGGAAATTGCTCGTACTTTTAGAAAAAAAATCGTCTCACAAATATTTTAATATTAAAAACATTTAAATTAAAAAAATTTTTTAATGGATCTTTTGAAACGTTTTCTGAAGAATGCATTTCCCTAGCGTCTAACTTTGACATGCAATTTAATGATAAATATTTTAATGATAAATCAATATTTTGGCATAATCGTTTATTTAATGGAAAGTATGAGCAATTCTCCATTAAATAAAAAAATTATCAAAGAAATGTCCAATAATTGCTGAGATAAACGTGTTTGAAAAAAGGATGCAATTTTTTTAAGAAATCATGCTTTTTTAAAAAAAAAAAAAAATTGTCATTACTTTTGTAATTAGGATTTTTTTAAATTTAGCTTTGCTTTTGCAAAGGATTGCTTATAATTTGAGATAAAACATTGGCATAAAAACACTTTTATTTTAAAAAAGGTTTAGGTAAAATGGATTTTTCAGCTATAGTAGTGGATAATGCAGGATATTGTTTTATGTATTTTATAGTATTAAAAGAGTTTAAAAAATTAAAATTAAAACAAGAAAAAGACAAAATTATAAATAAAAAAATATTTTTTAATTGGCACCACATTCTGTGCATTTTCTTCACATAGCATCCTCTTCGGATTCCAAAGCAGAATCGAAATATTTACTGTAAATCGCTGTACATGTACATGTACAAGTGCTCGAACTGGAAAAAATTTACTTAATTTTTCGAAAAACCAAACGTCTCAAACAGACTTGAATCTGTCGGATCTTTTTCACACTTCACAAATAAACACTCGCGAAGCTATTGAATGACTGACGCTGTCAACGTCCTCTACCGTTGTCTAAAGCTCTAAAGTTTTTTTTACAGGGTTTACAGATGTCGCTAAACTAATATCCTACTTAGAGACATAGGTTTGAAACTTTTGAGTGGGTTTGGAAGACCTATGTCTGTCTGTGAATGGTAATCAGATTTCAATCTACTGAATCTAATTCAAATCGGATCTCCGAAACTTGTTAATTCGTTACATTTGCGGTTTCGAGACGTGACAGTTCGAGATTGAAAAATATTACAAGTCTAAAAAATACATATAAGAGGACACAGAAGACACACGTAAATCTATATCGTAAATCTGTGTCAGTGAGTGAAAAAGCCGCCGGTGCAAAGAAGCGAAAGAAAAGTCGGGCGCAAAGTATTTCTCTATCAGGAAAATTTTAAAGAAAAAGACAAAGACGAGAAAGAAAGAGAGAGAGAGAGAGTGTGTGTGTTAATACAATTCACTTTACTATGTGCTGCGTGACTCGCATATTTTTAACGCAGCGGTCTGTGTGTATATCGTGAGTGTGTATATCATGGCTCTCTTGAACTCCTAGTTACTTAAGGCCACGACTTTTCGCTTAGAACGACTTAGCGCGCGCAGTTCAATGACCTCGTGCAAAACGAGCCTCTCTCCATTTCCCTTTCTCTAACTTGTACATGACCGAGTTCTCTCTCTCTCTCTCTCTCTCTCTCTCTCTGTTTATCTCCCTTCGTCTCTTTCTTCTTTTACAATAGATAATTATCACGGAGAGTGTGATAGTAAAAAGATACTTCTCGATCTTTTTCTTTCTCGTACGCATCTCATATAATTGCGTCTATTAAATCATTGGTTTGCTAAATCAATGGACTCATAAAAAAATAGTTCCGGAACAGAATGGAACAGTTCTTGTCATTTCTTTTTCTTGTCCAAAAATACGCGCGGGCGAGTAACCCTATAAGCATTTTTGGTGCGACCCTGCTAATTTCAGGGCCAAATGTACTACGAGGAAGGGGGTTTAAAGAAAAAAGCACAAGCGTTGTAGTACAGTCGCTCAGCAAAAGAAAAAGCGTAAAACGATACACACGCGAGCGTAATATAGACGACGGATGTCCATTACGCTATTTTTGAGCTTCCAGGCGTGTATTTTTATATGCGAAAAAGAAAAAAGAGAAGTATCGCAATTATGTCTCCAATATAATCAATATCAATCTTCCTATCTTTCCTCATGTTAAACGTTGAGATTAAAAAAAAAATCATTAACTCAACACTCCGTTTGCAAAACGTGCGAATACACTACCGTTGATTTATCAAATTTATATATTGACGCGTTTTTGCTGAATCCCAAAAGTGTTAGAAAGTGTCATTTTTCTCGTTTTTCTCGCGAGAGACTCTGTGAACTCGTAACGTTTGAGGAATTTTGCACCTCGTGATTATAAAAAAAAAAAAGTACCTCACAGCGATATAAAAGTTCGAAACGAATTGTGAATACTCGTCGCATACGTCCACTACGCCAACAGTCGGCGGCGACGACTGGCTAATCGACATCTTGACAGCACATCTGCGCTTGTAAACATCAGCGTCTCTTTGCGTATCTAGGATAAAACGTGACTACGTTAAGTTGGAAGGTTTAAATGAACACGCGCGCGCGCGACGCATGTATTATCGATGAACGCGAATGAATATATGCGTGCGGTTGGCGTACACATACCGAGCGCATTACGTTATATCCAAGGCGTCAAATTGCGCCTCATTCGTCGATGATGGCAAACGGAAGTGCGTCAGCGTAATACGTAGACACGAGAGCTGTAGCCGCGCTTCGTAATAAAAATGATGTAATATATATATATATATATATATATATATATAGACGTTTATAGACCTTTTATATATATATGTCTCGTCTATATAAAAATCTGATAGAAAAAAAAACCGCCTAAAAATTTTCCGAGTTTCCCAAGATTTCACGAAGAATTTCTTAATAGATATAAGATTATCGAATAGCATATATTAACGAGCGATTCTCTTTTTCTTGTTTGTTTCAGAATGCACCTTCGGCAAGCACATACGCGAACTGGGATCGATGTGGTTCGCGGATCTGGGGCCGCCCTTCGGTGTCATGTACTGCATCAAATGCGAGTGCATACCGGTAATTATTTGCTGTTATCCTGCCTAAAAAAAAAAAATGCCTAATAATTTGAAAACTTGAAATAAAAATTCTCACAAAAGAGAGTCAAAAAAAAAAAAAGTGTCTAAGGAAACGGTCAATAAGAGTCGTGACACACGAGATCACATTTAACGCAATTCGCGCTGTTTTTAAGTTCATATTGACCGTATTTTTCTTCTTTTCTAATAATTTTGCCCCGTCAGAATTTAATGTACTTCACGATACATACATACCTACCTATACTGTACGGCATTATTCTTCCCGACCGCAATTTGTCATCGATTGCATTCACATTAAGAACATTTAGCACGTCGCGTTGCTCGTAACGTTCGGCGCACGAAGTGTCTAGTAAACAATCAGTGTCACTAGAATTTATTAACATACATGAATAAAGATTAACGTGTGATTCCGTTCTCTCTCCCGCGTCTTTTAAAACATACTGACGAGAAACGCACACACACACACAATTCGTGTTTACTTATTCATTCTCGACGCTGTCATTTTCTTCAAGCAAGCAATTTAAATTGATGTTTGTGTTAACAGAATTCGCGCGCAAAAACAAAGATAAATTTTTATCAGAATATACACATATATACATACATACATACATATATGTATATATATATATATATATACACGTTAATTTCTGTTTCTTTTATTATGTTGCGCGTTTCTTAGAATCATGGTAACTCGCTCGTTTTGCGCGCGCAGTGTGTAATTTAGCATCTCGGAAACGTAAGTATATGACAAGTAGCACGACAACAATATTATAAGTAAAAGGGTAACTTTTATATAAAATATACAAAATGTCGAAAT
>QVNV01017778.1:0-40916 GCA_014825455.1 Pseudomyrmex pallidus | reverse complement strand
ACACATGAAGGAACATAAACAGTTAGCGGAAGCGTTATTGCAATATGAGACATTGGATGCCGATGATGTTGCTGCCATAGTAAATGGTAAAACACTATAAAACATGTACACACATATATATATATATATATAATAATAAAACATTAATTTTTGACAATTGTTGATTTAATATATTTGTAAGCTCTATTCTCTCGTATTTAAAATTGTTTTAGAAACTGGACTTGGTAAACAAGACTTGTCCACATTTTCTCCAAAACGAAAAGGAACTGTGAAATAAAAGCTGTTTAAAAAACATTTTTTTAGAAAAGGTAGGAATAAAGCATAATTGTATAAAATTTGACTGGGGATAGGATAATTCTTATTTTGTATAAGAAGAAAATTTAAATGAAGTGTAAAATATACACACACACATGTTCAAATCTTGTGCAAAAATTGTTTTAGATTTCAATTTAAGCAACTCTCGGGTTTTTAATATTTAAAATAGATAAAATAACGCGTTTAGATAGATTTAGATTATTATCTCTTGATAAAGAGAAATTGTATAATTTTTTTACTGAAGTACTGCAGCACACACATACATTATACATATAAAGTATATTTGTATAATTTTCTAATTTTTAATAGAATATTTATTATCGCTTACGTTAAGTTCGCGAACAGTCGATAATTTAATTAAAACTTTCACTAGTTATGCTGCATAGTTTTTCGCTTATATAAGGATTTTCAAACTAATAATGAATATAGTCAGTAAAAAAGTGTTTACACATTTAAACGTGATCTTTTCCTTCATTGTTCTCGTCTACATTTGCTTATTAACTCCAGAAACGATATCTTTGATTATTTTTTAAGCTAAAAATTGTATAAAATTTAAAATGATAAAATATTTAATAGGAAGTGTTGACAAGTTATTGGAAAGTTGGTCTTTTCTGTATGATTACATTCGCAACTTGTCAAATCCATGATTAAGGCGATTACAAAACAGTCCACAAACACAGGAAAATATAAAAGAACTTTAATTTATCACTCAAAAATATTATTTAAAAAATGATAAATTAAAAACTTGTGCACAAACAATATTATATAAAAATGTATATATACATATAATACACGTATACATATATGTACATATATATATTTATATGTATGTATCTCTCAAGACTCGTATGTTATTATCTCATCCCTCTAGTTTCCTATACTTATTGCTCATGTTGTTTTTAATATATATTTTACTTAATTGAATGTGTAGAAAAAAGGAACAAAATCAAGATAATGTAAAAATTTAAAGAATAGAATGCAATGTTACATCTCATGTGTAATTATTAATTTTTAAATTTAACAAGTGTACATGAGATGTAACAATTTTTATTCTGTTATTTTTACCGTCGGTACTTGAGCTCTCTGGTTCACGTGACATGTGGTAATTATAGATTTTCAATATACTGGCGGTAATTTTTTTCGGAAACGCAATTTTTCATCACACACATACCGCCACCTATCGGTGATTTGAACGAAGTGATTTCCGCGCGCAATATTTTATTTTGCGCCACTATAATAATTCATGTTGTATGACGTACAACACACGGTAATCGCGCATCGTCGACCTCGTTCGTACGAAATAGTGTGCCAAACGATCGTTGCAGTACCTCAATTAAGGTAAACGTACCGGTTACGATATGGTCGTATGTTTGTTTGCTCACGATGTTTGGGTTTACGCACAGTGCGTGGAAATGCATACGTTACATTGTTTGCATCGCGGTGCGAGACTCGTTATATAGTTTTTTTTTCGTTGCTCCGACGTATGTACATCGTCATGTCGAGTATTGGTCAATTGTGAATCGGAGTGGCAAGTGCTTCTAATTCCCAGTCGTGGTCGCACTAATGAGCAGCGCAATCAAAGTGAAAGATTCGAAATCTAACGCGGTTCAATTTGTCACTGATACAACTCGATGATGACGTACTGAAAAACATACATCGCTATCAGGTAAAAAAAAGTTTGTTATTGTCATATAAAGATATATTTTTGCATGATAGAGTATAACAAACTCTTTCGGACAAAAATCATCAATGTTTAAATGACAGCAATAAATATAACGTAATTATTCCATGAAAAAATGGCGTTTCTACAATAAAAGTTTTGGAAGGAAACTTTTTTCTCAGAGAGAGAGAAAAAGTTCTATCAGAACATTATTAAAAATTATTTTTATTTTGCGGAAATGCATTTTTGTATATTTAATGCGATAATTTTAATACAATAATTTTTATTTCAACTTCAAAAAGAATATTCCTCGCACCGCGCGCGGATGTAGTTGCGCATGAAGGTAGTAGAAGCGCGAGACGTGTATCTCTCGATAGTTCGCGTTCGATACATCGCGTGAAAGTAGAAAAAGTCTCGATCCCAGACGCCGTTACTTCGCGTCGTTCGTCATCTTCGATTCCGACACGCGGAAAAGCGCGCGAATTTACGCGTCCCGTGAAGTTTTGCGCCGCGGCTTTTTGGTATCGCAATTATATCGGGCGTGGAGCCGGAGATTGAGTCCGGGCTCATAACTCTCGCCGGTCGTAACGTTCAGCTGCAGGCCGTTCGTTCGACCATGCCTGCATTTCATAGGCCGCCAGATGTTACGCGTCTACATATCAGCGCGGCTCACCACTTCAACGCGAACGCGCGGTACGTACGTACGTATTCATTACTAAATTACAAGCAACACGAGTGAAAGAGAGAGAGAGAGATGTGACGCGGCTGTGCGAAACAGAGGTTGGTTGAACTGCGTTTCGACCTCGAATCGCCGATGGCACGTAAAACAACGGCGTCGACGAGCGGCTGTTTATTCAGCTACGACGAAAACCCCGTGGCATGTGCAACTATCTTCCCGCATCTTGCGCAAAGATAATTGTCCACTTAAACGCATATGAATTTTACAATTTAACGAGACAGCGAACAGTCGATATGCTTGTTTAATTGAATGTATTAAGTAAAAAATTTCTTTAATTACTATAGAACGCATAAATTGGATTTTTTGAATATTTTAATTGAACTTTTTCATTTGCTATTCTAATTAGAAGTAGATGTATATATCTGATCTTTGTTTTATCACTACTTTAATATATTTTAATTAATCATTTTATTAAATTAAATTTATATCCTTGCCGGATTATAATTTCTTCAATTTTATTATCATTCAGCAATCAATTATCCATAGAAATTATGATGAGGGAGCGAACAATCAATTCATTACTTAACCCCTTTTGGGCTTATCTCATCTGGGATTATACACCTCCGGTCGCTATCTTCCCGTCGCGGAAAATTGCTCGCGCTCTGCGCCTTCTCTTCCTCAAAACAATCTCTAAACAATGAGAGAGAGAGAGATAGAGAGAAGGAGTATTCGAAGAGCACACGGACTTGTAGCGAGCGGCTACAGGCGCGGCGATGACGAGGGGTGGTTTCTAGGAGGGAGAAGAGGAAGGTTACATTGTCTGGGGAAGGCGAACACTATTTGCCGGCAAAGTAGATTAGGTCGGTATTGATAGAGACGGAGCGGCGGAAAGAGAGAGGAAGTAATAGACCGATAAGGGTTGAAGGAGGTTGGACGGCGAGAAGGAGAGGAGGCTAGATAGAAGATGAGAGGAGATGGAGGATAGATGAAGGTGAGTTCTCTGAGACGGCCAATATAGGATGGGATATAGCAATAGAGTTTCGCTTACGAGGTATAACCGCGTTAGACGATGCCCTTTGTTGTATCAGTGCGCCGAGACGCAATTGCCTTAAGTTCTGATCTCGCGAGATGTTGGATGACGGTCCAGGAAGACGGACGTCGGCGCGATCGGTGTTTCTTTCTTTCTCCAATTTCACGCAATTCCTCGACTCGAACTCGTATCAGCGATATATTCGATTCGAGTGAAGTCCATATCGTGACTGATCGTAATCCGCTAATTTGTTGTAATTTTCTAATGACATATTTTTGTGCATGCACAAAGTTACGACGTACATACAAGGTATTGAAATAAGTCTTCAAGTTTTTCCTCTGTCGAAACTTCGTGTTGCACATATTATACGGAAGAATCCGCTCGTTGTATTCATTGATTTGTTATCCGAACGCGTCGTAACATTATCGGGAATCAAGAAAGCCGCAGTTCTTCTTCGCAGATCGAAAGAGTGTTTCAAACGCGCAACCGCACTTTTCGAATACGCTACTTTTATTGAATCGAACATCGTCACGAGGTTTTCTTCGCGAATCGTTTTATTGCGCGTTTGAAGCCCGCAAGCTGTGCATATAAAGTAACTCTCGACGTTCCTCCTTGCGATTACACGTACATCCTCCTTACGCGCGTATTGGTCCCATGTATTTCGCTGTACCGTTTTTTTCTCCCTTCTCTTCTTTTTTTTTTTATATCCCGCCGGTGCACTTAGGGGTGGGTGGCACATACCGTCATGTCTGGCGGGTTAATCAGAATTTTTACGAGCTGCCCCCCAAAACTCGGCGCAATCAACATCAAGCTTTACTGCCGGCTACTAATGCGCCGGTATTGCGATCCATCAGCACGTGGTAGCATTTTACTATGCGCATTCGCCACAACCGGCTTCCGTCCGTGTCAAACCGGCGTGTATATCCGCCCTTTTTTTTCTTTCATTTGCTTTATCCCGATTGATCGCTGAATATCGATATTTTGCTTTTTGTTTTTGTTTTTGTTTTTTTTTTTTTTTTTCATTTACTTTATCCTCCGAATGATCGTTGAATATCGATATTTTGCTAATTATTTGCATTCTTATATCGCATGTCGGATGATCGGAGCTGAATGTACACATATGTATGGCGCTAAACGGACGATTATTGATCGCAGATAACAGCAGTTTCTCGCAAATGTCAGACCGAAAAGGATACGCCAGAGGTTGTGACGACATTGCACTTTACGTATAGGTTACCTATTAACTATACAGTTTCACATAAATTATTGATCTTCCGCATCGTCGACCGTCGCGGAGTCGAAAATTTTTTTTCCGAATAGATGCTCGCGACAGTATCAGACTTCGCAAAATTTCTTCTTCCGTTCAACATTCACCTCTTTCTATTTCAGATTTTTTTCTCCGGATGTATAAGCGAACGCGTGTTTTCGGTCACACGATAGTTTGGAACGATAGAGACGCGCGCGAGGAATATAATCTTATTCTTCCTCGTCTTCTTCTCACGTACAAGACATCTTTAGCTCCTTGCACGCCCTAATGTTACATCGTTTTTTGTAGCTTGCATGAAGTTACGCACTTTTTTCTAAAGAATTGAAGCGAAAGAAGCGAGGCGGCGGTCGGTGGTACGCGCCGCCCTTCCGTCACGAAGGACTTCGCGAGAGGGTGTAAAAGGAGGAGGGAATGGGTGGAGGAGGGAAGCGCACGGCGTAGCAGCGTATAATACATAATGTTCTTGCCGCCCCTTAGAATGTACAAGGTTTCGGTTCGTACATCCATCTCCCGCGTCATAAGCACGCCGACTAAAACATCGTCGATTTTTCTTGCATAGGTGTTACGTGTTTTTGATAAATGGCTGCCCGCGCGATCTCTCCCGCTCCCCGATCTCTCTCTCTCTCTCTCTCTTTCATTCTCACATCATTCTCTTTCTCGGCCTTCTTCCGACGTCATTGTTCCCGAAACGCACTAATATGCACCTTCTGCAACCGCATCCGGTAGTCTGATATCCGGCCTTTTAACGAGCTCCGCCGTTCCTTCTTAGCTTAATTCTTTTAACCGTTCTTTTGAAAGAAAACGAGAGATCCTTAGCTCTTAGAAGACGGAATAAATTACACGGATAAAGTGCACGCAAGGTGCACTTTATTTTATCATATTTTTAATAGAATTTTTCAGACAGTACAATATAAAAGTCTCACCTCTCTCTAAAATTTTTTTCGCCAAACTATATTTTTACGAGAGATAAGGTCCGTCTGCGAAGTAAAAAAGAACACAAACAGAATGATATCAATTTAGTCGCTTGATTAAAGGTACTTTTTTTTATTGGTTATCGATTCATACCAATATGTCTATTTTGCGCGTGGCGCGGACGTTATCGATCATTCGCTTTATGACTAGTAGGACTTGATGATCGCAGCAGGAGGCTAACCGGAAGAGGAGGATATCGACAGGATGAGCAAATGACTGGCGCAGCACGCGATCTTCTATTACTTACCCGCGTTAATTGATATTGATGTGACGTAGTATCTTTCGAGAAAGCTGATCGATATTAATGCGACGCACCTTACGGCCCTTAATGAAGAAGCAAAAAAAAAAAAAAAACGATTAAATTTCGATGTCTCTCTCGTTGATCAACGCGCGTATCTCGATCTCGTTCCGCGTAATCATTTACATTTAGAAAAAAAACGAACGAAAAGAGAAAATGTAAGTTGAAGGAAGTTGTCTCGCATGCGATTTTTTTCCTGATTTAAACAAGTTCGAACACGAGGTTAAAGAAAAAGGAGAAAGGCGAAAGGCGATGAGGCGGAAAAGACTTATCAAGCGCATCGCCTTGTTTCTGGCAATTAGTCATGATCGACGTCACACGCCGAGTGTTTCCAAAGTCCATCGCGACTAATTGCCGCGAAGGCGACAGCCACGAAGTAGCCATCGGAAATTTGTCAATTGCAGGTAACTTCGGCTCGTTCCGCGCACAGTTTCCTCGCAGATGTTCCTGATAGGCCAAAGTTACGGTCTACGGTTGCGGAGCACCTTACTTCGACGACCGTTCCGTTGTACACCAATTTCTTTATCCCTCTCACCCCCTTTCTCATCCCCTTCGCCTACTCGCCACTCAGTGCTTTCTTCCCGCGAGTTCACCTTCGTTACTTTCTTCATTCTCTTACGCTGTCGAACATCGGCGATCATAAAATCGATACGCTACACCTACAGCAAAATCCGAATCCAAAGGAAATTCGAACGTAAATTTAAAGGTCTGAAAATTTTTGTCGTTATTCTCATCGAGTACAATTCGGGGATGTAAAAAAAATATTAGAAATATAGTATTTTATTTATATTTATATTTATTGGAAATATAATAACGTTTTGTCGCATCGATTAAAATAAATTTATTTAACTCTACTCTCTTTCTCTATTTTAAATCGTGTAGATATTTAGACAGCGTTGATATTTAAAGAAATATGACAGTAAAATGTTAAACTTGAAAAAAATAGAGAGGCAAACTTGTTCCGAGCATTCGGAAACAGCAACTCATTAAGTGTATTGCTACATAGGGGAACTACTTCGAAGATGACGGGGAACCATTAGTGAGTAACTAATTGAGGGGTCCGGACGTAAAACCTGGTAAACTCGAGTAACTGACATTTATGCAAATGTCAGTTACCTGATTTTACGTCCGAACCCCTTAATTAAACACAGTTGTCGAGAAAGAGAGAGAGAGAGAGAGAGAGAGGAGGGAGAGAGGGATGGACATTCCAGAAATTCAACTGAAAACTCAAGCTGAAGAAAACCGTTACATAATTGCACGCAGTCCTCATGGCGTTTTCCGACAACTGACTTCGAAATTTATTTGGCAATTTTACTGCAAATGTATTTAAAACATTATCTATCTTCATTCACAAATAGATCGAAAGTTTTTACAGCGTTTTCGCGTGTCAAATAGAACACGATAAAACTGTGAACTTTCTCTCGCGCATCAGCTTGTCCAACTTGTTGAGAACAAGGAAGAATATTTCTGTAGGAAGTGGAGTACGAGCAGTTTATTTGTGAAAAGAGAGAGAAAGAGAGAGAGAGAGAGAGAAAAAGAAAGAGAGACGTTTCCTTTTTCCTCTCTTTTCTCGGCGCGTATTTTACGTACGTACATAATTATTCCGAAATCTGCAAGCTCATTCTCACGTATCCCTTATGCGCGTATTATATCAGTAACTTCGCTCCATTCTCCGTAGCTTTCCTGTTTTAAAACTGTTTTAAGCCCATTTGAAAGGCTCCCCCGCTTTCAAACCCACCCTATTCAGAGAGCCGAGCTCATTGCCGGACACGGTCCGCTGGCAGCGTTTCGCTATTTTCTCAGAGCTCTCTCGCACTCTCTCGCGACGCGTCCTGTCCCGTCGCGTTGTCAGCCGGATCTCGCGCGTCGGCCACGTGACGTGGCACGTATACGCGAGCGTCGGCAGGCGTCGAGACGCCGCCGGAAAAGGGGCGTCCGCGGCTTTATGTTCCCGTTGGGAATTCCGTTCTCATGCCTCACGGCGTTTCGTTTCACGTCGACGTCCCGTTGCTGTACGTGAAACTACCGCAACGAACTACGCGCACACACATACACTGCACACATGTACGCGCGCACGTTCAAAGCAGCCACTGTCAGACCGGACACGAAACTTGGCTGGATCGCCTGCCGTGATCCAAACGAGTCACGTGACACGCGATACGCGTGTCAGGATCGGCTCCGCGAGACGCGATCGCGTGCGCAGATGTATTAGCAGATTGTTGTTGCAATTTAGCGTTATGTGATTAGCGTGGCGCACGGCGTGTAGCACTTAGCAAATTGGCTCAAATCAAATGTTAACGATATTTGAATTTGTAGCGCTGTAATTTTTAAAATATTTGTTTTCAAATATTTTAATTGCTAAAACTTGTCAATTTCATGCGTCTTATTTTGTATTTCTTTTCTCACATTAGATATATACATATAATCACAAAAAAAAAAAGGATTAAAATGATAATATGAATTGTGAGCAGCGAATGTGTGAATTGTGTTGCAGAGAGCTTAAAGAATTCCGCAACGTCCGCTAAGAGAATAGATATCGAATGTAAATGCGGCGTGTAGAAAACTCGCCGTCGGTGGAACAAGGAATCTGAAGTTTACCGCGAAATTCGAGCGTCTTCGCGCGGCGGGAGGGCGAGCACGAGCACCCTCGAATTTAAGGATGCTCGAACAACTGTTGCGTGCATCCTTCGCAGCTTCTTCCGCGTCGTCTCTCTTTCCGCTCGACTGCTCGCGCAGCATGCGTCGCGACGCTTCGGAATATGCGCGGCGGATTCGCGAGAGGTCGCCGCGGGCGGATGGACGCTCGGCGTCGCGACGCGAGTGCCGAACGAGTGCCGTCAGTTTGCGTCTGTCTAGGGTCGCGACGTCCTCGTTCAATGCGCAGTGCTACAAAACCGCGCGCCTACCGCACTTCGCGATCGAACGAACGATCCTGTCTTTGCAGAAAGGAATCATCAACGTCGCATTTCGCATCCGCATCGCATCGCATCGATTGCGGGATCGAGATATAGAAGTCACGTGATTCGTCACGTTCGATTAAACGGTCGTCCGCGATCGTTTCGGAACGAAGGACGAGATATTCGAAAAGGTCTGAGAGAACCATCAGGTGTTCCGCGTGAAGACCTCAAATCCTTAAATTTTCCAGGAATCCTTGAGGATCGTCAAAGAAGCCCCAAGATAAGTCGAGAGTTCGCGAGCACTGTGAAGAAACTCGGGGAGCATCTGAGATATCTCGCGGAAGTTAAAGGCAATTTTGCGAGAAGAGACTCGCAGATTTCTAAAGAAGAGATGGCAAGTTGTTCGGCAAAAAGGATGGGAGAAGTCGCGAAATTTTAAGGAAGCAGATGCCGCAAAAATTCCGAGCCGCGTGAAGAAAAGTGTTTGGGACGTTTCAGAAGAGTCACCGCGGAACTCACGCAGAAGTCTCTCCCGAGAGTCTTCGAAGACATCTCGTAAAACAAAAGATCAAACATTGCACGGCACGAATTTTAAATTTATAAGTTTCCAGTTCGGCAAAGAAACTTGTGTACAACGACTATGAGACGACTTTTACATCGTGCCAAGTTTTTGTCACGTGGCCGTTGAATTTGACTTTGAGAATTTACATAGAAAGCGTTGTATTTTGCAATATCGAACTAAAACAAGCTCGGCGTTTGTGCTGTTCAATCTTTTTTTACGTCCCGCGGTATTTTAATGAAATTTTAAGAACAATCTTTTGCCGGATCAATTTAAACTTCGTTAGAAGGTACGCCACTAAAGTATTAACATTGGTGTCCGGCACGCTTTTGCGACTCGTCGACTTCTCTGCCGAGAACTAATTTTTTGCGGTGTCTTCGACGCGAATTTTCAAAGCTCTGACGAGTGTTTTCTTCAGAATCCTGCTCGTTGGGTCGCCACCGGCGAATATTTTCGCTACGATTCTAAAGTGAAAAATCTCGACGTTTAAAAGGCTTCTGGGGTTATATCCTGCCCCGTCATGATTCCGAAGAATCTTGTTTGAATAGTCCTGAATACAGTAAGAGCGACATAAGTGGAATTATCGAAGACCAATAGGACCTTGAAGTTGATCGATCTACGCCTGATATTTTTGAGGAATCGGAGAATTCAATTCAGCGACACTCGACTTCGGGGGACAGAAGGTAGATGGATCTATTCTGATATCTGACGGGATTGTTCTCTCCACTTCAGCAGTTTCGGTGAGTACTGACAGCCTTAATTATGTTTGCATTTTGCACAGAATATTGAACAATCAAGTATCCGCGTCAGAACAACTGTCGGATATAAGTAAATTTGAATTTTTGGTTTTTTCGTTTTGCATCATTGTATAAGTTTCTTTTTTTTTTTTTAATCACAAGCAGATACATAAACAACACATAATTTAGTAGAATTTTAAAGAAAGTTTTGTCTATATTTTTGAAGTGATCTCTTTATATTTGTAGATAGATCAATAGTGACGTAAAATCGGAGTATCCGAAAATAGGAAAAATGTATTGAAATGTTATTTGTTAATCCATGACCGATCCGAATTTGAGCTCATGAAATCCAGGCGCATTTACGGATTCATGAACTTTTATAGTGCAATTTATCACACGTCCCACGTACACATCCCTCGAATATAAACCGCCTCGTATTGTCACTTGTTTCGAGAGTGACATAGTTTCACGTAGTAATAACATAAATATTCAAATATCTCCGCCGATGTAAATATTCCAAAACGTAACCGAAGTAATAAAATAAACATCCCAGGTCGGTGAAAAATCTTGAAATATTCGTTGAATGTATTTAGCCATTTGGGAAAAAAAATTACACAGCGGCGGCACAAAATCCAAGAAAGCGACAATTCGAAACAAGCAAAAAAAAAGATCAGCGAGAAATGTTTGCTGATATCGATTTATGCGCGAATCCACAAATTTAAGCGAACGAAATTCAAACGCATTTACGGATTTGCGAACTTTAATCGCGTAATTTATTACACGTGCCACGTTATATGCTCGGATATACATGGGCGCGTCGCATTGTCGCTTGTTTCGAGCAACGAGTTAGATTACTGCTGGGGTGAACTTCACAACTTAATTCTCTTTTGCACGTCGCAGCTGCGAATATCAGTCTACGCGATTGCTCGCGAGCTTACGCGCTTTACGCGCCTCGCAAAATCTCGGTGCTTGGTTTGAGCGACTGAAAACTTGACGCTAAACTCCTGCTCCATCATCTTTTGTTATTTTCTCTCCCTCTTTCTCTTTCTTTTTCTTTCTTTCTCTCTTTATCCGTCGTGGATTTTGATGAAACGCCGCCGGACACACACACTCTTCTCACATTAAAAGGACGGAAAATTCGTTATCAATTTCTGCTTATCGGGACGTGCCGTCGCTCCCGAATAAGGATCCGTTCATCCACTCGAACGAGCCTCTGAAAGCGCGCGCGGGGGATTAACTTAAAATCAGCGCCGCGGCGTGTACTGATTACGAACAATCGTAATTAAATTCTTTCCACGCTAATGACTGCTGGCACTTGAGCTCCGTGCAAATGATATTTAAATTAGCACGCGTCCCGTATACTAATCAAGCCGAACCTCCTCGTCGCGAACGTGCTCTCTTTCTCCCGCAGAATTATTAATTAATATCGCATTACAATCGCATCAACTTCGCGTGATTTATCCGGCAAAAATCGGACGCCCGGCCGTCGGACCGATTGAATAATAATTTTCATCGCCTGCTTGTTTTCAGAGTTATTAGCGTCATTATGTTTCAAAATTCATATCACTTCTGCATTTCAACGATAATTTCACGAATACAATTGGACCTTTCTCTCTCTTTCTTGTGGGCAAAAAATACATCGACAAAAACTTCTTAAAGTACGAACAATTAATTTCTCATCTGATTAGCTTATGAATTTCTGAGACGCGTGCGTAACAAATAATCTTTTTTTTTATCCTAATTTATGTATATTATATTTGTAAAAAAGTGTTTTTTTTTTAATTAAATTTCTAAACCGTTTGAATAACTTTTTGAGATCTTCTGCAATAAGTAATTACAAATTTTTAAGAGCCTAGTGTATTTATTATAAAATTAGACGAGAGAAAACTACGTTTCGCACTCAGATATTTCGGACTAATAACGAATTATTTCGGACTCATCTCCGCGCGGCCGTTTGCGTCAAGGTAGCGGAAATATTTCGCGCGGTTTATTAAAAGCGTGTTTACAAAACGAGGATGAGTGGCTTTCTCGAGAAATCGTTAAACAATCGCGATTGTTTACACAGAACCTCGTCGAACGTTGCAGTTGCTCGAAGCAGCCACTCCGCCGATATCCGTCCGCGAAAATAGTTTTTCGGAGGCCAAAGAAAAACAATCGATCGCGAGATAGATGTTAACCATAAGCTTCATTTCGCGCAGATGCAAATACTCCGAAAAATCAGTAATAACAATCGATCCTACTTGAAAACTCAAAGAACCGGAAAGTTACTGTGTTCGTTTCTCTTTTTCTCCCAGCACGAGATTTGTTGAAGATTATAATTATTAAAACATTTGCGTAAAACATTTTTACAAAAAAAATAAATAAATAAATAAATACACGTTACACGATATTTGGACCTTTTTTTTGCTCTTTTCGCGAGAATATATTTCGACATAGGCTCGTATTCAGGACGCGTTAATAACGATCTAGAGAGGTGTCTGTTGAATATCAATGAATAGTTTCAAACCTACGCAATTGATTAGTCACGCGTGTGGAATTTTATCGGAATATTAGATATATGAGGAACAGCGCAATTTGTTGACCGTGAAATTGTGTAATGAGGAGAATCTAAACGACATTCCGACATTACGTCTTTTAAAATATCCTCGAAATACGTCATTTCTATTTCGCAATGTTAAATATGAACTCGAAACAACGAATTTTGGCACAAAATGCGGCAACATAGTCCGAATGGACGCGAAAGCAGTTGCATTCCAGGTGCGCAGAAGTGCATCTCGAATGCAGCCGGTCGACTGCGCAACATTCCGCAATAGCTGCGGTCATTTTGAACACGCTGGGTTAGCCAGGAATGTTAATAGAAAATACTCGGTGTCTCCAGACTTTAATTATGAGGCGCGAATGGAGATCGCGAGGGAGTCGGGCGCAGAGAGAAAGAGAGAGATGGAAAGAGGGGGGAGGGAGGAACGATTGGGGGCGCGCAAGAAGGAAGAAGGAAAGGGATAAGAGCCTCCCCGGTGAAGTCTTGAATTACGAAGGGTGAAAATCGTGCCGCTTGTTCGACGGAAGCGTCGCGTTTACAACGAAGAAGGTGTTGAGAGAGACGACGCGACCTCGCACTGTGTTCGCGAGATGCGCTGGAGCACAAAACGAGGAACTCGGAAGAATTCTGAGCATTTTAAAGAAAATACGTTGTGCATGGAGAAAGAGGGAAAGAGAAAGAGAGAAAAGGAAAGAAAGAGATAGACGGAAAATTTTGCGAGAAATGAGGAAAACGAAAGAGAGAAAAGGAAGAAACTGGACGAAAGATCGAAGCGCGTTGTGGAAAGATTACGAAAACATGGAGAACGCGAGAGAAAGAGAATGAGGAGATAAGGTCATCTGAGGAAGCGAGGGATTGGGAATGCCATTGTGAAGTCGTACGAGGTAAGGGGTTCTCCGCGCTGCTTCTCTACGTGCGACTTCGAGCCAGGTCGATTCTCAGGGTTGATCTTTGAAACGAGCGGCCGGCGCGCCGCAACGTTAAATCCGCGATTAAAATGCATTGCGTAAAATCAGAGGGGCGGCTTGCGCGTTTCTCGTTCCCGCTCCCTGCGCAGCGAGTAAATTACATAGCACCGTCAATCCGACTCGGATTTCTCCAAAGCCTCGAGTTCACGCGAGACGGAGCAAAGCGGAAACAGGAGGAAGTAGAATAGCGCAAAGCGACTCAACGCGAAGCAAGCGGAGCAAGGAATAGAGGCGCGCAACATATGCCGCAAGAACGAGCATGAGAAGAAGAAGACCAAACCAGGATGTTGCCTAAGAAGAACGAGTGAGGACAAGGCACAGTAGGACAGTGCGATATATTGCAAAAAAGATTAAAAGAAACGGAGCAATGCAAAGTAAGCTGAGACGAAGCGATGTGGAAATAGAGTAAAGTGAATAAAATGTGAAGAGACCGAGAAAGGGAGAGAGAGAGAGAGAGAGAGAGAGAGAGGCAAAGCAGAGCAAAATAAAGAAAACCGGAGAGAGTCGCGGAACGAGGAAAGCAAAGCGCAAAGAAAGTAAGAGAGCAGTGAAGAAATACGAAGAAAATTAAAACAATACAAAGCGAAGTATAGAAGCGTAAAAATGGAGGAAAGTGGAGTGAAATAGAATAACATAAAGGATAACAAGACGTGAAATAAAGCAAAGTCCGTTGAAACAGAAGTATGAAACATAGAAGAACGTTCGCGGAAGCAAACTGAATGCAAGGTACAAGCTGAATGCAAAACAAGAAGAGAGTAGTGGATATTATTTTATTAATTAGTCGGTATTTCCGCTATTGCGTTAAAAAATATTTTATTGAAAAGTTTAGTACTGCGGCAGCGCTTAGTGAATAAAATGATTAAGTGAATAAAATGATTTGGAGAGAATGGATAAGAGCTCTATATATAGTTTTTCTCTTTATCGATTATCCGTATCAGATAATTTAAATAATATGTTATAAAAACTTATATATAAAACACTTATATATAAAAGACAACGCAAGATATATACCATAATAAAATGTACAGTGTAACGCAAGACTAATTATACGCGAGCGTTAATTAACATGATATGTATTTATGCGTTAGTAATTGTTAAACGGAGTTTTTGGAAATAATTGCGAGGCAATTTATATTATTTAGGCACGCATAAAGGCTTCGCTCCCGGGTGCTGATAATGTACGCACTTGGCGAGGAAAGGATAGGAAGAGAGAAAGAGAAATAGGAAAAGGAGAAAGAGAGAGAGAGAAAGAGAGCGAAATGGCAACAATGAAAATTCGTTATCCGTTGTAAAATGAAATTTACGCGCAGGGCGCGATACAATGGATCATCTCGATCCAAACGTATCGCTTTTTGCAGTCGCGGGCCGAGAGAGAGAAAGAGAGAGAGAGAGAGAGAGAAAGCTCAACAATTCCGCTCGCAAGCTGCGCGTGAAAGATGTGCTGTGCGGATTTATCCGCGAGCGAGTCGCCACAAAAGCCGGACGCCCCTTTCGCCGCTCTCGCGTTTACGCACCGAAATGCGTGCTCACAAAACTGCGCGTTTGACGTTGCTGCGCGCGTGTTCACGATCGCGGACTCAAAAGATAGATCCGAAGATTTAAGGGTTTTACACGTTTTCCTCTGACCCTGGCGTGATGCGCGCACGAGTCCGAGATTGTAAAGATGCGACGCGGACTCCAAAAGCTTCAGGTATTTAAGGATCTAAAGCCGTGTAACACGGAGTTACTCCCGGAGTGAATTGCTGAAAAGAGCCGACCCCTCTTTTATATCCATTTCGCTTTTTATACGCTGAAAAAAAAATATATATATATCTCGCAGATAAGTTTGATATACTTGCAGTTGTGAATGTTCTAGCGAGTCTGAGGATTAAAAGATTTAAAGGAAGAGTATCAATGAAACGATGCTTCTCTCTAACTTCTTACGTCCTCAAGAGTCTAAAGTTTACTCTCTCTCTCTTTCTCCACTCTATTGATTTAAAAATACCGAGCTTTGAAAATCTAAATGTTCTTGATTTTACAGTTTGCGACAGATCCAGCTAAATATTTAAGTACTAAGTAACAGAGTAAACTCGCGAAGAGCTGACAGTGCTAGATTCACGCCGGAGTGCAGTGTGATTTAAATCTTTATATTTTTACTAAAAATCTGGAAAGCATCGTCATTTGAGATGCTTCAAACTTTTAACTCTCAAATATTTAAGTTTTGAATATATAGTTTCTTTCTGACAAGTGAGCGTCTTTAACTCCCCCTTTTCTCTCTCTCTTCCTGTCTCTCTTTCTGTCTCTCTCTCTCTCTCTTGAAAATAGATAATAACCTTTTAACGCTTTCTCACGATTTATATTTGATACATTTATAACAATCGCAATATACGTTCATTTTAGTTCAAAAAATGACATAAATATAAGTACAGTGTTAAAGCTTTACTGTTTTGAAAGAAACGTAGATAAAACTTAAAACTCACTTTTCATATTTCTAAACATTTATAAAAATCTCTTTCAAAACAGGTTTTGTTTTTAAAAAAAAACGAGATTATATATATACTCGCTGACTCACAAAAATAATTTCTGCGGTTTTTTCTCTTATTATTACAAACTTCGATTATTTTACCCCACGTATTCTGACGGGTTCGCAAATTTATGAATCGTAACTTTCTCAAATATACTCACACAATGGAATATTTTTAATAAAATATTAATAAAAAAAAAAAAGCCGCCACAACGGGCGCGTAAGTTGGCGCCCCTTCCCCTCTCCGATGTAAGGACGAGCGTCCCTATTGTTTGCATTTCCACGTGTGTACTGCTTCTTGGAAAGTCGGGTCCATAATTTTAACGTTTTTGCGTGCCTTCGCGTATCTCTCTTTCTCTCCAGCTCCCGTGTTCTCCGTTCTCTCCCTTTCTGTTCCTTTATCATCCGAGAACGGGATGAAAGCTCCGACCGCATGAAAGCGCGCCTTTTTGCCCCGGGAAATAAAAATTACCATGTCAGACATAAACCGCTCTCTCTTTCTCTCTCTTTCTCTCGCTTTTTTTCTATCATCCACATCTCTCGCAGACCTTCTTCCACCTTCTTCTGGAACCCCCGAGTCGTCTCATCACGAGTTCTCTATCCTCGTCTCCTCTCCGCGCCCCTCTGCGGAAGAACAAAGCTACGATGCAGGGGGGACTGATGCGCTTTATTAGCGTGCCCGATCTTCGCTCGGAGATGCTGAGAGACAGTATTCTTACTAGTTCAAGGATTTGTCAGAAATTCATGACGTTTCTCGGAAATCTCTCGAACTTTTAATTTGAAATTTAATTATTAAGATATCTCGAACATAAGGAAACGATGAGGAGAAAAAGAGCATATAATAAAACTTTTTCCGCGGGACGAGAAATTTTGTAGTCTGGATTTTAAAATCGCTGAATAATGTATCGCACATGTACTGTGGCAGGTTTCTCTTTCAACTTGGAACACTTTCGTGTAGTTTTATGTTCGATATATTTTTTTTCTCATACGCAAAAGCTTATTCGAGAGCTTATTATCGGATTTGTGAGGTCTGAAATCTACTCTGAGGTAAAAATTTACTTCATTGAGTACTTTCGCGAGTCAACTCTCGCTTTTTTTTCCTCACTCTAATCTCTTCGGTTTAGTAATATTTAACTGTTCGAAATTAGCAGTTATGTTTTTCTTCAAAGAGAGATCGATCGTATTTGTTTTCTTCCGTCTGTCTCCCGGATAGCTCGGGCGATCTTTTGTCTTTTTAATGAAGAGCCACGTCGACATCGGGCTCATGAGAAAACGGAATCGAATTCCGGCGACGACAGGCGGAGAGAAATCGGCGAGAGCTTAAAAGCTGTCATTCGCCGGCGCGGTTGCAACGGAGTGCAAGAAGTGCAACGTCGGCCGCGTCCCGTCTCGCATTTACACCGAGAGGGCGAGAGAGGGATATTCTTTCTCGGTTCGCTGGCGAATCGAGTATTCCGAAGGAGTTAAATAATTGCTAACTCCCGTGGAAACTTCTGCCTGCAGGCAGATCGCGCACATGAAAGATCGCGGATCAATGACATGGAAAATGCGAAAGATCAAAAGAATTTCGAAACGACAGATAAAATGAGAAACATTGGAAAAATCTTTCTGAGGATCTTCTCTCGGAATTTTTGATCTTGAGAAAGATGTGGGCAGAGAAATTTCAGCGCGAAAGCTAATCTGTAAGAGTGACTGATCGCAGAAGAAGTAGAGGTCAGAAACTTCTTCTTGTAAGGTCATGATTAAAAACAGAAAAGTCGCAAGAGGAAGAAAAATGAGAAGATAGAAACGTTACGTGTAAAGTACGCGGATCATTTGCGAATGATTACTGGAAGTAAAAATAGCGCATGCATTATAGTGTAACAAAAGAAGAAAAAAAAAAGAACTGAAAGATTGAGAGATCATGAGGAGGAGGGTTGAAAATCGATGAACGGTGCGCGTCAAGATATCGATTATATTACGGGCACGTGCGTAGTGTCGATACAGTTTTATCGGCAGCGCAAGAACACGTGTACACGCAAAACGCATTTCGATGCCTCAGACAGTCGGACAGTTATTGGTACTTAAAAGAAGAGCATCGGAGAGCTATAAACTCTCGGGGCGATCGGAGGTTACGGGAGCGGTTAGAAAACCGTACGGAGGGGGGAAACGATCGGGATGGAAGGAAAGAAGGAGGATAGGGGAGAGTGAATGTCTCCGATCCGCGTGTGCAGGATGCATCTGCATTTAAAGTGGCTTGCGCTTGCCAGATACTCCGTTGCGAAATCACGTGATGCGTGATTTCTATTGTTTCCTTCCTATTCTTTCGCGTTCCGCATCGGATCGACGGCGCTTCGATATCTCGCCTAGGCAACATCAGGATTCCCAGCTTTCATTGGGATCCAGGATTCCGCGCCCGCGGGGAGAGGAGGCGAGACAAGGGGGAAGGAGGGGCCCCGCAGTGGATCGAGGATTTAGACTTCTATCCGTCGCGAATATTCCGCGTATCCCGCGCTGATGCAAATTTACGAGGCCTCTCAACGTCCGTGCTTTAAGATCCCGGGATTTTCAGAATTTTGGGACAATCTAGAATCCGGAATCTTATATTATATTTGGATCTCGTGAGAATCTCCCGGCGTTAACATTCACGCGATCTCTCTTTCTCAAATTCCCTAAGATACTTTCGATCAAAATTTTGAAGATCCAACAAAGATAGTTTGATGTGTTCGTGCAAGCGCCGCGATGGGAGACGACGTAAAATTACGCGCATTCTCAGTGTGACGTGTAATTTTTTTTTTTTTTTTTTTTAATTTTGTCGCCACGACATTTATCTTTCTTTGATCGACACATCTTTCAAAAACTATACCTTGCAAAATGTTAGATTATCAAAATAACTTATCACGTCTGCTTTAATATGTTACCATGTGCATTTTTATTTCGTCTTTAACGGTTTTAATATTCAAAAGTGGAAATAAAGCGGTTAACACAATTTCGATTTGTATTAAACTTTGATTCAGCGGATTCGGTTTTACCGCGTATATATGCTGGCTTTCAACTGCGTATAATAATGTATCTCTCTCCGCGAGCTATGTGAGCATTTTCGGTCGAAGCGCAAGCGATCGAGCAAGAGATCGTTTTCGCGAACGGAAAAAGGCGGCCGGCGGCGATTAAACGCGTCGAAACGTGATACGAAATGAGAGCGGAGTATCGATACGCGGCGAAAGTACACCGAAAAGTATCGCGCGTACACGCGTGTGTGAATAGGCGCGGAGAGGGGAACAAAAAAAAAAAAAAAATTATCATCGTCCTGCGAAAACAGAGACCGCCGCGCTCTCGGTCCGCGCTCGCCCGCCAGATTCTGCGCGCTCGAGATAACTATGCAAATACGCTTCCTCGCTGGGTATACGCGCGCCGAGGGCTGACGACGACAAAACCCAAATTCTGACTCCGACGGCGCTAAAGAGAGAGAAATAAAGGTAATTCGGAGACCGGCGTTTCGAGTACGAAGAGCGGTCGAAAAAAAAAGCCCCGCGGTTTTCTCTTCATCGTTTCGCGCGATATTATACGCGAAAGATCGCGAGAGAAAAACGGTTGAATAAACGGTAACGTTTTCGATAAAAATTCTTGGTTAATTGCTAATTGTTAAAACAGTATTTTCCCGATATTTTATCTCCACGTTTTGACGAAACAATTTTGAAGAGTGGCGCGTATTTTTGTTGTAAAATCGGTACGGTTGTATCAAAAGTATAAAAAGCAAACATATACATCTAGATGGCATCAAAAAAAAACAAAAAAACAAAAAAAAAACAAAAATAAAACAAAACAAAAAAAAAAGGTTAAAACTTCTATTTGTAAACGCGAGTAAAGTCCGATACTTTTGGAAGACTCTCGGGTTTCGATTTCTGAGTGTCAGCCCGGGGTCTCTTTTGTCGAGGTCGAAGCACACGAGGAAAGGAATAAGGCAGCAGAAGAAACACGAAGTGAATTCCGTGTCGCGAAATCACGGAGCCGGTGGATTCTGCGCGGGGAATATGATAAATCGCGCTATAAAGCATATCCCGAGGGGTGGCGGCGCATCCGTGCGCACCTTGTTGCTCAGCCGATGACGCATGGCGTCGCGACACCATTGCCGCGTTTCCAGATTCGCGCATCATTTGTCAGCGGCCGAGCTACGCGCAAAAAAATTCAAAGTTCATTCTTCCTTACATTCCCTCTATCTCTGTTCGCGATCGTCGATCATTCGCCCTTTTTTTTCTTTTTTTTTTCTTTTATCATCCACCAGGACGACATTTCTCACGATAATCGAGCGCGCGGAAAGGATCCGTGCTGATTTATACCGCGAATTGAAAAGATTCTGATTCGTCGTTTTCTTACACAGCCCGTCTATGTCGATATTTTCTGTCTCTTACCGACGTTTTATTTGCATGCTTCAGCATTTAATGACAATCGCGTGTAGTTTTACAGTTTCGCCCGGTTATCGAAAAACTGCTCAGTTAGACGTGCTCACAATTTTCCAGATATATATGTGATATATATATTTTTTTTTCGAGATTATATATGAGTTTTTTTTCGCGAAATGTTTGCGAACTTTCACGTCACAGTTAAATTTGTCGAAAATTGAGAAATTCGTTTGTAACGTTAACGTCTACGAAGTTGAAGTCGAGATATGAGTTTTACGCGGGGAAACAGGTCATAATATAAATTCCATACTTAGAGAGGAATCAGATTAAAACATGAGAAAAATGAATGTCGGTGTAAAACGGGATATGAGCGAGAGAGATGTGAAACTTTGAATGCTTTTAATCTTTGAAACTCTTCGATCGTTTTTTTCAACAAATTATCGATATTAAAAAAAAATAAGGTGGCACGAACTTCTCGCTCTTATCAAATTTGTTTTGCACGAACGAAAAATTATTTAATCATAATTGCGCGCCATATGTTTGCAGTCGGAGTTTCGTTCGCAAGATTTTTTTTTATTACAACGTGTCGCGACGGTAATTGGCGCTTTTCGCGATCTACATGGAAAAGGATGAGGATCGTGACGCGCGATGTATCGCGCGCGCGGAAAATTTTGCCGGTTCGTATTTCGGCGCCTAACTTTTTATGCGGCGTTTTCGCGCGCGCGGCGAAATGGCGTAGTAAATCCTCGTTTCGCGAATTTAGTTTCAGAAGCGCGAATAATAAAGCGCGGACGTATCTCCGCTCAGCGTTTTACCGTCGTCGGCAGGTACGAATGTATTTCGAAAACTGCTTACGCGCCTCGCGCGCGAGTTCGCACGCGCCGCGAGCCAGCATTTCGCGAGACGCCGACACCATCTCGCGCGACACGAAAAATGATAAATTATTATTTCCAGTTTTTCCTTTTTAACTTTTTCATGTTACAAAAAGTATCACAAGAAGTATTAGATTATACGTGATATTTTTGCATTTTTGTGAAACATATTTTCGCGCTTGAATTGCTTGTATAAATCGTCACATGAAATAGTTTTATAAGCTCGTGACAATGTTAGTAGAAGGCCAAATGCGATATGAGTCAAAAATGTTACATAGAATGTTGTTCTTACTATTTAATATGTCAACTGCTACATTTTTCTTCATTGTAATATCACAAGTAGACTTTAACTATTTCTCTCGCAATACAATTCGTCGAAATAAGAGAGGCACTGCGAATATTCACAAATTTTTATATAAAACATAACGCACGTGTTTTCTGTGTAAGAATATTACGTTCGTAGTTTTACATGTTACGGGAGAAAATGTTAAATATCGTTTATATGTATAAGGTATATTTTGGTATATTTGTTTATTGTCTCGGGGCAACGCGATGCAATTGAGAGTTAGTGAAATGCTGATTTAAAGCTTAATTAAATAAAACTGCTCGATATCCGATATTTTAAAAAGGTATAAAAAAAAGCTTGCCTCAATAAAGAAAAAATTAGTCGCAAATTGATGAAAAGAAATTGCGGACGACAATGGAAGATTAAAATTATTTTCAAAGAGGAGAAAAAATTTACAGGGAGAGCTCAAGTTTCGATCCTTGATGACTCAAAATCTATTAACGCTTCTCTAGTAGTTCTCTGAGGAAAAAAATATATATTTATCAAAGAATTCATAAATGAAAAGAAGTGCAAGCAACGTGAAACACTCTGTACGTAACTAAACTATCGCCTCACCTTAATAAGCTTTTATAGGCCGCAAGCTCACTGAAATTGAAGTGTTAGGCACTTCAGTGCTTAATAGACACCTAAGCTTGAAGTGGTCGGTCGTTGTGAAGAGATCCTTTAGATCTTCATAGGTTGTTAGTTTTCAGAGTTACTTTCATTTGTGTAGTTTATGAGACTTTTTAGACTGTTTAGGTCTTTGAACGAATCTCGCGATAATTTTCTAGATTCCTTCAGAGTCCTGTTGACACACAAAGTTCGGTAGATTCTTAAGATTCTTTGAATTTTCTTAAAGCTATTTTGTACTACTTAAAACGTGATAGAACCTTATTATTTTATGCGACAGAGACAACGAATTTTTGTTTACGTAACGAAATGCGTGTGCAATCACGGCTAACAGTTAATATTAATTCTACCTTATGTTTTACAATGTGTATTCATCGACCTGTTTAGAAACAAGAAAAAATCTCCAAGAAAAAACTTAGTTCAATGAAAGCTAAACGTAATAACGTGCCGTTTTGATGAAGCAACGCAAAACAATTTCTTCGTGCAACATATTTTCTCCTCCATTCCCTCTTAATTTAACAATAACGAGAAGCATAATGCGCAGGATCGGAACAACAAGCTTATTTACGTTTTGTAACAATTTTTTTTTTCCCCACGGTGTTTCGCGTCGGTCGGTACTTCCGCTTTCGCTGGCGCGCGAAATTCACCCGGTCCACCCCTCTCCCACTTCGCGCTTTAAACAGGAGAGGGTGAAATTGAAGGGTGCCTTGGCGAAACAGCGCTAATACCGTATTCCACCCTCGAAAAAGAAGCACTCAGACCGTACCAGCTCGTGCCACCTTTCACCCCTTTTGTCCTCCCCCTTTTCGCTAATCCCTCCTCTAATATGCAGTAAAGAGATTCGCGTTCAAACTTCGCGCAGTAATTAATCCTGAAAATTACTCATTTTCGGAGTGTTGTGCGCGAGGCAAGATTTTTTTACTATCTTCCTTTTTCTCGGGAGTAATGTCGATTGGAAATCGGTATTCTGATCGCGAGTCACACAAAAAATTATCCTAGCATTACATAAATATATATATACGTATGTATATTTGTCGAGTAACACACGAGAGATTTATATATTTAATAACTAATTATTACATTAATGAGTAATTGAGTTATTACAGAGTATTTAATCAATCAACATACTAACGTATGTAGAAAATCCGAGTTAATTAACAAGTTGTGTTAATTCGTTACGTATGATTTTCCTTATTACACAAACTCGTCACACGAAAATAGATTTTTTTCCATTTTCTTTTAACGCATTTTTAACGCGAATTTTACAATTTAAAAACGTGCGATGTGTATAATTATAGAGGTTTCGGAATATAACCAAACTACAATGTCGCGATATTGATAATCAATATGTAATCATAATATAATTACAAAACAATTGTAATTACTAGTGGGATCAATTCATGTTGGTGATTCTAATGCGATTCAATTGTTAAATTCCGTCACATTTGGATGGAATAGATTTCGAAATATGTATTACTTGGTATCAGAATTTGACGCTCAAATGGTTAATATTATACGACGATAATACCGCGGCACTGATACTAGATTATCATTAACATAATGTGACGATTAATTGTAATGTTAACAAGAAAAATCTCTACACAAAATAATATCTACGTTTGAAATACATATACATATTATTGAGCACACGCGCGAATCGATTACGTGTGATCCTGACAATTTTAACCTGTCGAGAAAATGCCAAACTATTGAGAATACCAAAATAGCACGAAAATCGGAGAGACTATTTCAAATTCAATGAATAAAGAACTAAACCTGTATATCCTGTTTGCGGTGCCGTGAAAAATAAATGTCAATAAAATGTTTGATGAGATCTCATGACCACATTCATGTATAATAACCGATGAGTTAATTATCGATGTGTGTGGGATCATGTATGTATATATTCGTGTGTAAATAAAATCGGAAAGAAATGATAATAGAATGATAGGGGAATAACGGCACGTTAAACGCGATTTGCGTTTACACCGGCGCTGTACTTTGAAACGTTGCAAGCGCAATAAAATTCCATTTCCATTCGACTATCTGATTTTGTTTATTGCTTCGACCATGAAATTGGAACGTCCACGCCGACAGGAAGTGCAACAACGGGCGCGGAAGAAACGCGTACGGGGCTGAGATTAATAGCCGCGTCGCACGTTAGCATCGCATCGGGATAATTAACATACCGTATTTACATAGACATTAGACAAACAGTTGATTAGAAAGATATAGGCGGCCGGGCGGCCGCCGTTGGCGTGCCGTTGTAAATACAGCTGGTATTCCAGCAGATAGCCCCCGTGATTCATGGGGGACAGCCGCCACGCGGCGGATCTATAGATCCACCCTCCGATACCGAGACGTCCTCCCCCTCCCTCCTTTTTCCGCCCTCCCTTCGCCACCGACGACTTCAACTCTCTCCACCCTTCCAGGGTGCCGGCGCACGCGAACAGTCCATACGTTTCACCTGGATAAGGCGCGTCCGTAATCTATGGATTACCCCGAAGAAGTTAATGAAGGTACCCCGTTAACGGGAAGGGGAGTAGCGAAGAGGCGAGGTTGTTGGGAAAGAAAACCGTAATTTTGTCGGAAATTTAGAGGAATTATTGGTCAGGGGATTATGAGTCAGAGGGGATAAATAGCGGAGATGGGACGATATGTTTTTGGATGCACAATTGTCAGATTGGACTAGAAATATCGCGTAAACACGATACGAAAGATTTTGTTTATTTGCAGTTCTTATTAAGAGTGAGATTAAGCAATGCTCGAATGAAGTATTTATATCGCGTCTGTTCTGAATCATCTCCGGATAATTTAACATTTTACTCGTTTAATTTTTGGAAGTGTTAAGTGCTCGATAAATAAGAGCTGCGCGTGCGGAAGGAAAACGATATTACTTTCCGATACTGTGGCCAATAAGTGGACTTAGAAGCGGGAGCGACAACTGAAATATTTATGTCGCAAACATATATATATATATACATATACATACATATGTATATAAACACATACATACACACGCGCGCGCGCGCGTCGATACGAACAAAGTGCGAGAACCGTGGCGGCGCATTACGCGGTTATATACGCGCGGCGATTACTCGACGTAAGACACAAATCCGATACTCCATCATAGCGCGCTGCTCGCTTGTTCATGGAGCCATAAAGGAACGTCGCGATAACGTAAATGATGAAAACCGAGATGTACGTGCCGCCGGCGACGAGCGGTGGTTTTACAACTCAACCTCCACCTAGGTATATATGTATATATATATCTGTATATATATTTCTGTATTTTATCGCTCGCGTGTTATTTAATTGTCATAATTGTTCCGCGAAGGGAAGAAATTTCGTCTCACGAAAGCGCTGGAAATTTCGGTGTATGTGTGTGTTTGTTATACTAAACTAATTTAATTTTTCATTAATTACATATTATACGCGTGATATTAATTTACTCTATTCTCTCCGCGCGCATTGCGCGCGAAGAGACTTTCCCGAAGTAAACAAATCGACCTTCACTGTTTGCGTTTATTATACTGAGGAAAGTTTTATAACTGTTTATCGCACCGGCAGCAGAGTGTTTTTAAAATCATTATTTCTTTTCGTACTTTGTTTTCATGTTGGAATACACTTCTCTCTCTCTCTCGCAGAACCATAGTTTAGTACGAAAACAAAATCAATTCAAAATGTAGGTATCTCCTCGTTTTTCGCATAGTGTTTCTTCGTACGTGCATTTTTCTATACAATATTTGCGTATCAAAAATTGTGTAATTCAAAAATATTTAGGAAATAGAATTTCTTCTGTATCGAGAAACTCGATTTTTCGCGATATCTCTAGGGAGCATTGCTCTAGGGGGAGATTGCTTAGCGAAAAACGAGCACTGTGCGCGATATACCGCGAGCACGAATAGCACCGCCAGCAACAAAAGTCACTTGTTTTTCGACACCGGATGCAGTACGTATCCATCATGCCTATATCCATCGCATTCGGACTATCGCGCGTATGCATTGTCCACGTGATTTTTATAAACATTTGAATCGTTTGTTTTGAAAAAGGCATCGGTCACATTTTTTGCCAAATTGAGTTTACCAGCGATACTCCAGATTTGCTTTGTAATTGTTGCGTTAAAAAACACATGTTTTGTTTTAGAATTTCGATCCGGATGAAAAATAACATTAGTAACAGTTGCGATAACCGCGCAATTTTTTTCACGTGAATTGTTTCGTTTAGCAAAACTCACTAGAATGAATGTTCTTTCGGCAACTAGCTGCTCTGTGTGGAAAATTATTGAAAATAATAATAATAATAAAAACGGTTGAGAATTTAATATTAATTTGAAAACAAAACGCACGATCTATCGAACGACGCTGTCCGAACCAGGCTATTCTTTCTATATTCTCTCTCTTCGCAAATAGATAATTAAAGACTCGTACTGAATCATAAGTGACGGATCAGTCATAAAACATCGGCGAGGCATCTCCCGAAGGGTTCGCGTTCGCTCGCGACGAGTGATGGGTTAGCCGCAAGTAGGGCATCTATATCTTAAGCCAAACCCAACTGCCATGTTGTGTTCTATGCTGAAGCTGCTCTGCTATGTGTATTTGCAGTAATAACTCACAGATCTTTTCGTAAAGCGCGAGCTTATGTACACGTCTGGTTTATATCATGCAACACGCTGAAGGCGAGTTTATTTTCGGAATTACGCGTTACTCGGCGCGAAAAGACGAAAAAATAATAATTATTGCACACAGTGACAAATATAAACCACTCCGTGGCAGCGCGTAAAATTTTATTATTATTAAAGAGGACTTCTCGTATCGATCGCGTTTGAACACATCGATTGACACTCGTATCGCGACATAACGATTTGTGCTGCTTTGGCCCCGCGACAGTTATCACGCGTGAGTTCTCGGAGCACTTCGGAAAGATGACCCTGCAATGCGTAATTGAGGGAATACTTTGGAAAGTCCTTCGAGAATTCCTTAGCGCAAAGGTGAAAAGAGAGAAATTTATGTGTTCGAGTGTGTAATGCATACGAGTCGGTTTCCGAAATTAGGGTTCTTTGTTTTGTTAATTGTGGTTATTTAACACCTCTAACAAACCGATCTATTTCGAGGAAGAATTAAAACAGTCTTTTATAAAAAAAAAGACTGTTAAAGAATAAAAAGCGATACGTGTCATCAGTTAAAAAAAGAAAACCATTATACAGATGATCGCGTCGTGTATAAAATTGCTCTTCCTGTCACTTAATCGCGATAATTCAATTCGATAACAAAAAACACTCTCAATTTTGATTATCAAATGACTTTATGACAATTAAAGTCTCGGTTGTGAAAGAGCGCTGAATATCTCATTAGTTCGACTACTAATATTTCTTGTTCCAGAGGGACATTCGTTACCGCGACACGACGTTCCGTGTCGCGCGTAATTATCGTAACGCGGCGGTAATTTCGCGATTTTTCGGAGGAATTCCGAACGCGGTAAATGTGCGAGAGAACGCAGCCAGCACTCGCGGGCGTCGGCTCGATTATCGCAACTAGGGCGTCGCGACGCGGATAATAAATAATGCGACGCTAATAAAGCCGGCCGCGTGCACGGCGCGCACGATGCAATTTCACGTGGGAATGCGCTCGTCTTTTTTTTTTCCGCGCGGCGTCGCGCAGCGTACAGCGCAGTGCGCTATACAGTCGCATTGCTCGTTGTTGCGTGAAACTGTGTTGAGCGGAAAAGCGATGCCGACTTATGCAAACGACGCGCTTTACGCGCGCGTCGCGCGACGCGCTCAATGGACGAGGTAAAAGTAACACAACACCGTGCGAAGCCGATCACTGGATTTTTATTACATTATTTAAATACTTCGATGCACGCGGAAGAGTTGCGAGGAAATTCCTCGTGAACACTTTTTTCATGTCGTTATAAATAGAAACTGGTAATTTTTCTTCACTTTTATTTAGTTTTTCCTCATTTTTTTATACGGTCTTTCCAACAAAGTTTTTATAGTTACTTTGTAAAAGTTTTTTTCTATTTTAGCAAAGCTTACGTGATTCTTTCCTCTCTGTGAAAATAATGCGCCTATGTGTGTGTATAGTTGTAAAAGTGTATGGTAGTAAAAGAGTATAGTTTATTTATTTGGAACCACTTTGCAAAACATTTTAGGTTTCGAAAATCATATTTTTTCAAAAAAGTTTTATGAGAAATTCTTTTTATTAGAAATAAAATTGCAATTGAATAATTTTTCAAACAAAATATTTCGCGGATAAAGCCGTTATCAATTGCGCGATCAATAAACTATCCGCAAATATTTAAAATACCGCGACAATTAAAATATTGCATAAAATGTTCGCTATATTTCCGAGAACAGTTCCACACCCATTGCTTTTCCGTTATTATCTCGTAAAAAAGAACGTCGCTTTTGCCCGCGTTTATTTTCCGAGAAGCGAAATACTTTAAATTTACAGGGAAATTTAATAACTCGCCGAACGCAGAGGGAATTTATATTTTTGTTAATTAATGCGCGTGCTTGCGTATCTAACTGCCGGCATCCTTGTTTTTCTTCGCAAGTTAAAAATGAAATGTTCAAAGCAGATTAAAAAAGACACGAAAAAATATTTTTATCTAATCAACAGGTACGTCAGTGTCAAAAAACGATTGCTGGAATATATATCGCGGTGAAATCCGACACTGTCATCGTCCACTTTGCATGAATAAATATTTCGTCTTGTCTAATTTTATCGAAAATTTTCAATGATCGATGGCGTCATGCCAAATATGCTAAACTCTCTGTCAGAACGGCCGAGTCAATCGATAACAATATTTATTTACAGATAATTGTATGTTTAATCGTCGTTTATATATCACATTGTTGTTTCGTTCACATAACTCACAACTTTGTTATTTATTGATGATACTAAAACACAAACGGATACACACGAAGCTCGAAATCCGGAGTAATCCAAACTATCGACATCACTACAAGTTTTAGCAGCCGCGACTATGAAAAAAATAATAAAAAAACACAGAAGTCAAAAAGATAGAAACGCATAGTATTTTTGATAAAATCACTACAAAACAGGAAGAGAGAGAGAGAGAAAGAAAAAGAACGCACACGTTCATTTGTTTTAGAAAATTGTATTAAAGTATATATCTGTGATAATAAAATAAATAATTACTCTGTTTTTATAATTTTTATCTCTTATCTTAGAGAAAGCACGCTGTCATTCTTAGTTAGTTTTAAAAGAATTTTGCAAGACTTTGATTTGAAGCTTAGTGTTAACTTTTTTCTTCTCAGCGTAAAGTGTAGTTTACGTCTACTTCGCGATTTATATCCGTTGCGAGAAGATCATTGTGGGCCTTTATTGCCCATTGTGAAGAATAGTTTGCAGATGCCAGTAACACTTCCTCCCGTTACACGGCTTTCAAATATACTCGGGAACATGTGCCAGGGCGCACCTCACATCGTAATGTGTTGCTATAACATGCGGTTATTGCATGTTGTGTAAAGTGAGCTTTACGTGTACAAAACGTAATCACATGAATTAGAATCTTGTGTGGGAAAAAAACCGAACAGATTTAAATTAAAATGAACAGAGTAACAATTAAAATTTTGTTCAATCTTTTTTTTATCTTTATTTCTGATGAAAATTTTGAAAGAGATAGCCTCATCAGTCAGTTTTTATTACTAGATATATTATCGCGATAAAAAGATTTAAATTACGCAAAAATTTATATTAAACTAAAGCTCATGTTAAAGAGCATATTGCATATTATAACCGTGTCTAAATACATATATGCGTATAATTTAAATAAAATTGTGCAATTTTTAACGCTCAATATATCGTGTTTCTTTTATGAGAATATTGACTCTGTGCATTTGACGAATACGAGACAACGCGATACTTGCAACCTCCCGCGTATGCATCCCCCAGCACGGCTGCGGGTTGCAGTCTCGCGAATACCGGAGATTTTTAGAACAACGTGAAATCCTTCATCCCTCGGAGTCTTCTCGGATTCTCTCTCTCTCTCTCTTCCACACTCTCCCTCACACACATTCTCTCTTTCTCTCTCTCGTGAGAATTACGAAATCTCCCAGCACGTATCGCGTATAATGCACGCTGGTGTACATCCGGGATGATGCGGATACGCGAATGCGTACATGCGTGAGTTGATGCGTGCGTGTTTCACGTTCCGTCACACGCTCGCGCTATCGAGTTTACTCGCTCGCGTTCGCGACGAGCGCACGCGCGCGCGTCGACTCGCTAAAATTTAATTTGTCCCGACGCAAAACTAGTTCCGTCTCCATTTTCTACGCTATTTCTGAAACACGCAGCCTGTCTCGAGGATAAGCCGAAAATCGGAACAAAAAGCGGGAATCGCGAAAAATGTGAAATAAAATCAGAAGTTAAACCGAGATGGGGACTTTTCGGATTTTCCAAGATAAATCTTTGTCACTCTCGAAAAGAATGCGCGATAATAATGGACAAAGTCATTCTCTCTTTTTCTTTCTCTTCTAACTTCATATAACTCCAGTAACAGAAAGCGGTTTGCATTGGAACAATCGACATTCTCAAGTGAAAAGACTGAATTAGTTTCTCTTTTTCTTCCCTCTCGCGATAATTCTCAGCAAAGTATTTGCACAATTTTTAAACATCCTTTCTCCCTCTTCTAAAGATACAATGCTCTGTACATACAATACTGTATATATAATACTTAATGATTTTATAATGTGCTAACGCAAGAATGCAGACGTGTAACGCAAGAGCACGACGTAAATTTTAAATCTTTCAAAGTGGCCACGATCACTGCTAGCGCACGTTCGGGAATGGACGGTATCGCTTTGTTTCCACAGCCAAATGTTTAAATATTTCACTTTTCCACCTTTAAATAAAATATCAACATTGTTACTGTCGACCTCGTATACGTATATAGAGAAACTCTGCGACGTACATGCCAGAAATACTCGGCTGCATGCACAATGATTCAGGAGGATCGGAAACATTTACTTATTACAAACATTCGTACGTGCGTAGAATATTCATTAAGTTTTGAAGAAATTTCTTTTACCCGAAATAAATTTTTTAAGACTTTGGAAATTTACTCGAAAAATAAGAGAATATTGGATAATATGTGCTCTACAATATATTGATAAAACTAGCCCGTCTAGAGAGGAGGGAACCTTCTTCTCCTTTCGCGGAAAACCGATTCATTGCTCCGCGGTGTATAGAAAGAGTAAACTTTTATTACATGCAGACAACACATGTAAAGAAAAATGAGAAGTGAAAAATATAGCGAGACGTATAGCCGAAAAATTATATAGCCAGTGAGAATTTTCGGTAGATAATAAGGAAAAAGGCGAGAATATATACAAATAGAGCGTAATATCGTGAGAAAAAAAAAATATCGGTATTAGTGGAGCATCGTGCATCTCTCGGTTCACGGTGTCTCTCTATCCACGAATCCTTTCTGCATACGCTTGATCGAAGGACGACGGCATTCAAGGATATATGGCATCCTTGCATGCATTCTCGCGGAGGCTAATGTACGAACGTTCGTGCATTCGTTCTCCGTTTTATTTATTCGTACTTTTATTTCCGAGATAAACTCTCCTCTTGCCTTCCGTCCACGGCGTCTTCCTTCCAGCAGATTTCCGTCTTATTGTGTCGCCTCGCGTTTTCCCTGATAAGAGAAACGCTCGTGAAAGCAGCGCGTCGAAGGAAGAGGTGCGCGTCCCGTCGTTTCTGTCTGAGAGATTCCGTGAAAAAAAAAAAAAAACGTACACACGTTAGCAAACTAACACAATGATAAAGTTGTGTGAAGAGGGAACCGAATTAAAAATTAATAATAGTGAAAATTATATACAAAGGACAGCGAATGTCGTAAATAATTTCTAAGAGACTTTGGAGACGTCGAAAACCTATCTTTCAAAAAGAAAAAAAACAAGAAATGAGGAATACGAGCTATATATAGGTTCTTCGTGTATGTAGAAAATTCACTTTATTAAATATTTCAGACGTTTTGATTCATTTGGTTAGAATTTTTATCAATGAACTGATAAGACAAATATATAAGAAAAATTTTTAAGAAAAAGAGAATTACCGACATATTGAAGAATCACAATAAAAAAGATTATTAAACAATGACATTATTAAACGATTTTTTTACATGCACGAAGAATCTGTACATAAACTCGTATTGGCTTTATTTCTTGTTTTTTAACTCACAAGCATTTTCAGTTATTACCTTTCGATTCTACAAAAATCTCAAAGATTCTAAAACGTATGTACACATACACACACGTATATACGGGCGCGCGCACGTACATACATATGGTCCACCGCTTATAGCAACTGAACGACTAAGCCGATTATGGCAATCGATATGTCAAAAAATCACGCGTGTTTTAGTTATACTGCATACGATTGCAGATCGTTATCAATTCAGGATTCAAAATGCCAGCCGGCTTAAATCTTTTAACGACGTATAAAAATCTGAAGTACCAACTCACACATGTGCATGCATTTGTTTCAAATACACTCGACATGAAAAATGATTTTGAATGTTTTGTGCATTTTTATAGTAAATTTCTTTAAGTGGTGTTCGATTCTACTTGATTTTTTAACAAATATGTTTCTTTTGTTTTTAGCTCTTTTTGCTCTCTATTTGCAGCTTTGGAAATTTAATTTGTCTGTATCTTCTGTCGAGAAAATTGTCTTGTTGACACTTTTGCCGCGAAACAAATTTACATTAAATCACACAACTCCGGCACTCGTGTGTATTAAACAATAGTAATAATAACACATGCAAATGCAACAGGAAACCCGAGCGGTTCGTTGTGGGAATTCTCTGCCGCAAGAGGGAATGGGGTTTGTGAGGGGGAGGATGGTTTCCGCTTGTTTAACCTTGCCGGATTAATTTGGCCGTTGTCGATGGACCGACTTCTCTCTCGCTCTCTCTCTCTCTATCGCTTTTTTCCTACAGCCCGCGAAGATGCGCGTCGGGATTCGCAGCCTTGATTTATGCTGAAATCGGCGCCGTTTATTATCAGTCTCGCGCCCGTTCCCGCGCTCTCATCCACGTTCCCAATACCGTTGAATGTGTGCATGCGTGAAATTGGAAACGCAGACAAGCGTCCATGCAAATTTAACCCGTCCGTCTGTCCGCCATTCGACTCCCTGGCCGACAAAGAAGGAACTTCCGTATCTACCGCCTCTTCCCTGCCACCCCTTTGTCCTACCAGCAGCGGCTGTGTCTCGTAGACGGATTCTCAGGGGGATGGAGGAGAGGAAGTCCGATGTGGGATGTTTTGGGAAATGTTGTGTATATACTTAGCGCGGATGAAAAGGGGTGGCAGGATGAAGCAGGAGATGAAACGACCCCCTCATTCATCAAAATGCGCATATAATATTTACTGAAATCGAAATCCAAATTGAACGAATATACATTGTTAAATGTTTTATTTGGCACATTTTGTATTTATTGCTATTTGTTTTGTTACGGTATTTTATAAATATCTACAAAAATAAATGTATTAACGTATTAAATCTAATGAATAAATTACCGTGTGAATTTCGGTTTATATATATTTAATACGCGCGCACACGTTATTAATATTTACTTTATCATACCTATCAACATTTACACAAAATGTGGAAAATATCTGATATTTATTCGATCCTTCCCGTGTTTTTTGGTTTCAATTTTTATTCTGTAAACGTATCGCACATATGGGGATGATAGGTAAGTAATTATTATCTTTGCTCACAACTTCACCTAATACTTAAAAGCACATTCTACGAGCGTAATCAAGCGAAATCAATAGCCCGCTGTTAATTGTTAGTAAGAACCAAAAGTCACGTAATCTTAGTCTTAATTCAATTAATTTCAACAATTTAATTGTTAAGCATTCGCTATTATCAATACAATTGGCTTTAAATAAATAATCGTTGTAATATAAAGCTACGCGGATTATTATTCCGGATGAGTGCCTTTTGTAAACAGGCCGGTTTGGACTGCTTGGTAGATACGTAGTGTGCTTTAAATTCAATTAAGTTGTGATCAATTCACCGATAAAAGCGGAACGAGCTGTATCCACTTTAATCCCTTTATACTTCGATCTTTATAACTAGTTTTGTTATTGTTACGAGTAACGGTGGCATATCAAGGGGGTTGTTTCTTCTCTTCTCTCGTTATTTCGAGCTGCGTTATATTCTGAATTTAATCCATTCGGATAGATTGAGGTTAAACACTCTCGGTACAATAGTTTCATGGAATTTCACATAGTAATTTAGAATTGTAATTGATATTTCCCTAGAAATAGTTTTATCTTTTTATGGAAAATGGTATAGGTACATTCTTTTTATTCGATAACATGGTTTTATTTATACGTGCAAATTATAAAAGATTAGCGCATCCGTTGTTATTACCTGTTCTAACTAATTTGCCAGCGATTAGGATTTTCAGGTGGTGTGTTTAATCACTCTTGCTGCACCGAACATTCGATACTAATTAATTAGCCACTGTCACTTACCATTAGTGCGTTCGTCATTCAACGTACCTCCCTCGCGTTACCGCGTTTTGGAAATTAGTTTCATAAGCGAGTGAATTTTTAATGAAATAAGCAAATTAATTTCACTCCATGATGTCCAGATAGTTATTTCGCATCAAATTTTGCATACGCGCACAATAGAACAATATTAAAAATAATCCAAATTTCTTATTGTTTCCCGATCGTTTTCTTCAATAATTGAGAAGTCGCAATTATTTTCAAAATTTCGTTTTTCCCACCTCGATGTCAGAATGCTAACGCTGCACTTTAATGAACACGTCATTACGAAAGGATATTAGCATATGGTACACAGAAAGCGTTCATTTCGAGTCGTGCGCTGTGAGCGCGCGCAAAGATTTAACCGATAAACCGACTTGAATAAACTTGGCGATGTGTGTCTTAATACGCGTGCGAAATGCTGATGCACTTTTAGTGCATCAGCCACAGGTGCCTTAACGACGCGTGAAAAAGCTTCCTCTTTCTCTGTACTTCTCTTCTTTATTCTTTCCTTCTTCCATGCTTTTTTTCTTTTTCCTTCTTTTCTTTTTCTCTCTCTCTTTCTCTCTTTCTCTTTCTCTTCCTCTATCTCTCTCTGCTTTCTACGCAGATATTAAAATCAATACGGTATGCGTTTGACTGGTACACCGTATGCACCGCCATTACCGCATGCACCGGCCGCGTATGTACGATCCACCCTCTCTCCCTTCCTACACTCGCTCCCACAATCATCCCACGCCATACCCATCCTCCTCTGTAACCTTCCTCTCTTCCTCTTCTCCCTTTGCGGATGCACGCGAGAACTGCAGCTGCAGCTGTAGCGTCTTGCAGTCGACGTGGTTAACGGGGAAGAGACGAGACTGCTAACTGTTAAAGACGAGATGAAGGGCTTGAGGAATTTGACGTCAGGTCAAGAACAACTTTGGAAAATGACGAAGGACTTGAGATAATAGATGATCGGTGCACTTTTTCGAGGTGTGCGCTTTCTCGTTTCGTGTGTGCTAAAATTTTCGGAAGTTTCGGACTTCTAGAATATTTTTGACTTTGTGTATCTCTTTCTCTCTCTCTCACACACACACGGAAACACACACACATTATTCTTGCAAGATAACAAAAACTTTCGTGCAAAAATAAATGTTACAATTTTCTACATTTTTATAAAATTCGATTCTCACATTTGCAGAAGATTAAATGTTCAAATTCTTAGATAACGTCAAAAATTAAATTACTGTAGCTATGAGTACATCTTTACAGTTTTAAATCTTTGAGAGCTTACAGAGAGAAATTTGAACAGTTTGACTACATTCATTGTCCTTAGTCAGCACGTAAGTAGATGTGAAGTATCAAGAGGAGACCGAGCAAAGGAACATAATTTCATACCAAGTTAATCAGACGTTCAGAGAGTCTCCGGGGAAACACGCAATGTCAAGGAGGGTTGACGAGAGAGGGATATGGGAGAGGGATCGTAACCCGCGACATCAAATACTGGCCAAGACGTGCCGATGTCATGTAACAGCTGCTGCTAATCGCCTGTTTAACTAAGCTAATTAGCGGCTTAATTAGTTGAATTGTAACATTGATAATATTTAGATTTAGATATGCAAACATTTGTTTTTTATATTTCGCGATGACAACAAAAACTAGGAAGAGCACGGCTGTGTACAGAATTGTAATTAATTACGTTCTAAATCTACATTGTTTTAAGAACAAGCAAACTCTTTCTCACTTATATTCCGCTATAGATTGATTAGATTTTAAGCGACGACGTCATTGATTAATTACGGTTCTTTTTCAATATCAGATAAAGCTTTTTAAAATGTTGGCTATCTCTATATTTATCGTCATTAATTAAACGAATCTTATTTAATTTTGTATGATTACGTTCATGAGTGTTAATTATCACGATGTTATACATGAAAGTATAAGACATTTTAAATCTTGACAATTTTGTCTTTTTTCTTACCATTTTTATTTTCATTTTTTATTTTATTCGAGATCTTAAACTAATATTCTCGAAAAAATTTAATAATGATAAAATCACAAACCTCCTTAAGTTTTAAGTGGTTTAAAAGAGAGTTCTCTCTCTCTCTCTCTCTCTTTCTCCTTCTTCCTCTCCCTCTCTTTCTCCCTCTTTCTCTTCCTCTTTCTCTCTTTCTCGACGCGCATTTCGCTGACACCTCGTAAAACTGTAAACACGTTGCCGGCATTGGTTTTATCGCACATTCGGCCGGGATTCACGAGCCGCCATTTAGCCGGAATATTATTTCGTCAGGCTAGGGCGAGCGGGCGAGTTGAAATTACTCGCGCGAGCACACGGCGCAATTAACGACGAGAATTTATGTCGAAGCGAGTACTTCGAGGCGAATCGTTTTACGGCTGTTAACACAAAGAATTGGGCAAAAGAGTAAACGATGTAACGTAAAACACACAAGGGTAAACTTTACACGTTGCTTGTTTTACTCTCTACGTTATTCTAATTACAGAGAATACGTCGAAGTGCGCTTTTTTTTGCATAAATAAATCGCTGTAAAAACAAAGCGATCCTAAAATATATATTCCTCGATCAAACATATTCCACCGTGAATATACATAAGTTTCTTGGAAAGTAAAGATTTTTATTCTGTAGCCTTTTGTAGACGGATGTTTTTTCTTGTTTTTATAGTGGCGAAACTCTTACGGCTGAGGGATCGATTTCACCGAATTGAGTGCGTGGATTGTGCATGTCCGAAGTCGGCCCGCGATTCGGTAAGTCGATTTATTACAAATCGCACTGTACTTTCTTGCATATATGTATACACGTTGTACGTATATAATATATATACATATATATATATATATGCATGTATACATATATGTATATATTTCTATCTGTTTTCCGCTGGGCAATAATTACGCGTACAACTGCAGCTTGCAATTAATCACGACACGATCGCATAATCTAATACAGAAATTGCACGTGCAACGTATCGCGGTAATATAGCGGCAATTGATTGCACGAAATAGAACACGCTCTAATTCGTATGTATGTACGTATGACTCGTATATGCAAAGTACGCGGGGTTGTAAGGGTTGAATTCGTCAATACGGCGACTGTGTGCCGCAATTCTTTGAGTTACCGTAATATTTTTCAACTTGAGGAAAAAAAACCAGAGATTTTTGTCATCAATCGCGTCGCGGTATTGAAACGCGACAAATAGAAAAAACAAACAAATTCTTAAGTGAATTTATAATTTAGATGTATTGTATTTGTGTTGGTTTGTTAACATCGACTTCAAAAACAGATGGAAATTTCAAGCTTGATTAACATTTCGCATTGCCGGGAACTTAATTCAGTCGCACGAAAAGATCTTTTTCTTCTCTTCCTTTTCTTCGACTTTTCTTTTGCGTAATGAAACGTCAATCGAGAGAAGCAAGCGTTATTAGTATAAAATGCGAGGAGAGTGAGCGAACGAGAAAGGACAAGAGGTGGGTGGTTTTGCGTTGGTGCCTTGTTAACTCGTGATTGCTGCTCGTCAATTTTAATTATATGCTTTTAACGACGGCGCACAGAGGTTCTCAGAACGATTTCTTGCGGAAAACTTTCATAGGAGTGACGCGGGGATAGGGGATTGCTTCGTAGAACTCATTCAGAATTTGCGATTTCGCCGAATTGCGAAATCGAACGTCAACGTCCGTCAAAAGATTAATTAGTCTTGGCTCAAACAAAATAACGACAGATCATAATTAATAGTTGAACAACGCAATCGTAAGCATAATTGGATGATGCGCTTAAACATTGTTGCTAGGAGATATAGACGCGGCGCATTATAAAATTATTCGACTTGTTCGACATACCGTTTAATTTCGTTTAATTATCATTTTAGCTTTTAGAGTTTGTTTATCGCGTACTGAAGTTTATCGAATAATCAATGCGTGACACGATACTGACAATATTAAGAGAGCGTGCTTAAACGTCGATCGAATGATAATAAATGTTTAAGTGAGAAGAACAATCAGTAAATATACCGTTTGCTAATATCGTACTTTATTTGCTTATTATTGATAAAAATGTCAACAAGCACAAATAAATATTGTCTCAATTATATATAGAAAGTTTTTCGAGGTAACATCAATCTTGGTTAAAAATATGTGATATTAATTTCGTTTATTAATATCGACAGGTATTTACTAATATATTATTAATTTTCAATATTAAATTAGCTCATACTTTTACATAATGTACCTTTAATTACTTCAAATTTTGGGGCAACGCTATGTTTGCACTTTTGGCCAAAACTCCGACTTTTTTTGGTTTTTTTGGCAACATTTTCACGCTCGTCAATCTCTTGGCGAGTAAACGATTTCGGCACAACCATTCAGGATTACCGTGCGTGGAAACTTGATATTGCGCTTCCGGGGATGTTCCCACTCCCTTCTCTCGCCTTTCTCTGTCCACCTAGCATATGACGATTTGTCGCAGCCAAATGCAATTGTCCCCCTATTTCTTCGATAATTGCAAAATCGGCCGAAACTCCCTCAAACGGAATGATGAAGGTTTTACGGAAAAAATTGGACGATTTGTTGGTTATTTCGTTGGAAATACACAGAAAAGTAAAAAACAAAAATATTTTGATTGACGCTATTTTAAAAACATGTGCGACATATTTACAGATTTATTAAGTTTAACGCTATTATAAAAAAATAATATATAAATCTTGTTTTTTACATTTTATCACCTTTTATAGAGTTTTCGGTTGTAAAAAGTTTTGTTTAAAAAATGTTTATATAATTTGGTCGTGTTATAGCTATAAACCGCGACCGAAGCAGAGCAAATATTTTACCACACTACGGAGGAAAAAATCGCGCAAATATGGCTTTGAGTTTCAAATTGCATGACTACGTCCAATTTGCGTGAAAATATGCCGTATAAATTCGCGAAGCGCGTATCTAATTTGACGACGGCGAAAAAAAAATTCGCTCGCTAATGCACTCGTTAACACTCGCGCGATTTATTAGGAGCAAATGATCGATCGATCGGCGGCCGCCGCACCGTCGGCGAAACGCGCTCCAAACGGGCGCGAGCGCGGCGTTTTATCGATCGGCACCAGCGGGGGGAGATTTACGCGTACATGCCAGCCGTGCCTCCAACGAACATATGTCATGTTATTTACGAGCCGGGCATTACTCTCTGCCCGATTTACTATATTTTATGTTACGTGGATGGACTCGCGATTCTTTCGAGATCGGCCCGAACGCCGGTCACGTTGCCGAAAGTGCGTGCCCCGCGCTGCGGCGACCATCGTCCGCCAATACTTAGTTTAATTGCGGCGTCCCCCCTCCCTCTCCCCGTTCTCGCGAGCTGTTGCTCGTAAAACCGATTTCAGACGGAGTTTATAACCCCGCACGGGAATTCCACGCGAAAATTTATCCGTAATTATGTACATAAGTAGAGCTGCAAGCACCTCTAATCACAGACAGAGAAAGTTCTCTTTTCTCCGAATCTTGCGAAAGTTTCTACATTCTTACAAAATTAAGCCCTTTGTGCGTTTTACTTTGAAAAGAGTAAAAAGATTTTGATATATCTGAGATATTTACGTTTTTTTTTGTTTTTTTTGCTTTTGGAAGATATTTTCGGACGAGAGTTTACTTCAATTTTGCGGATCATTAAATGCGAAGTCTCACAGGTGCCGAATTTTGGCGCAAAGTTTCTCGAAGTCTTTAATCTCGAGATCTACGAATGTTGAACTTCTCGGTTCACCTGCGAGGTTTCT
>QVNV01017777.1:0-23063 GCA_014825455.1 Pseudomyrmex pallidus | reverse complement strand
AAAAAAAAAAAAAAAAAAAAAAAAAAAAAAAAAAAAAAAAAAAAAAAATTGGAGAAGCGAATTCGAACAAATTCAGGACTGCGCACGAGAAGATCAAGAATGACGCGCCCTCGAAACATCCGAAGGAGTGTCTCGTTTTGTGCGACAGAAGTAAATTTCCTTACATACCGGATACCGTTTCCCGTTATATTGAAATTCAGCGGCAACGCGCGGTCGACGAAGCGGTTAAAAGCGCTCGTCGGGTGAGACGAACGGATATACGCCAAAGAGAGAGAGAGAGAGAGAGAGACCGAGAGCTCAAGACGGAGATCGGGCGTGAATCGATATATCGACACGGGCCATTTTTTTCTCCCTATAAATAGCCAAACTACGACCCCCGGATTACGTATATAGGCACCGGCCGTCTGTGTCTACCGTCTCGAATAGATTAGAGCTTGCCATCGGCGTCTGATTTACGATCGCGGATACTTTTCTTCCCACGTATCTATACACGTCCCGACGTTTTTTATAGTCCGTGCGTATTAAAAAAACAATATAGCATTCCTCGACATTTTTATTACCGACGATTTATTATCGTGCAATTATTACGTATAAAAAAAAGAAAGAATTCTGCGTTTTAATCGTAAAGAACGATGAAAACTCCATATTTTATTTGTTCACTTCGACGTGTCTCGCGTGCGCTCGAATAACATACGTTGTTGAGAAACTCGTATTTTTCTTCGTTCCGATAGCGCAATAGTCATCAAATAATCTCACGTGATATCGGTTTACCGCATTTGGCAACCATATTGATGATCAAAAATTTAATCAGTTCGAAGTTCGTTGATAGACACATGTGTAAGAAGGGCCTCAATCTAGAATACAAAGTATGTCGCAACAAAGTTTGTCGTAACGTTTTTTTCTTGGTACAATTAGACGTAAGCCAGTTCTCGTGATTATCAAAGTATATCAGTAAATTAAATACATCGAAGTATATATCAATAAATTCACATCAACACAAAACTCTTCGTTGATTCGAGTTATTTCATTTCTGCTTCGTAACAACAACAGTTCGAAAGAGAGAAATAGAGGAAGCTGCGCGATAGTCTTTAATAAAAAACGCGATTATATTCCGCGATGTTTCCGCGTTAATCAAAAGTTGATACTTCAATCGGTGGGTGCGCGGAGATTACGAGAAATCGATTAAAAAACTTCACGAGTGTTCATGTTTCCACGAGTTGTGGGTAAGTGAGAAAATTTTTGACTAACTTACTAATTCTGTTGTTTCGAACGTTATTGTATATACACGGAAAGTTCCGATCAGTAGTTTCACGCGTAAACGAAACAAACAAGAGATGAAGTACACAGATACGGAGAAAATATGAAACAGAGATGCATTATTCGTGCAAAAAAACCGAGCGCGCGTCCTACTTTGCGCTTGTTGTCCCACGCTTGCATCCCCGATGCGCTCACTCGTAAATTTATGAATGATAAGCCGCAAACTTTACAACGCCATAACTCAGTCAAATTGCTCGCGGAGATGAGGCAAGTTTCGGCATTTTTCCTCGCTCGCTATGCGACACGTAATACAAGCGGTCGTTTAAAAGAGACTCTCTGGCTACGTTTTTCCGACCGAGTTGCGTGTCGCGCGTTTCGAGAAAATTTTCTTTACTGCCCGGGTACGTTGCAACGTAAACAGTTATTGAGTGTCGTATAGTTACACTGACGTAAACGTTGCAATACTGGCTGAAATAAGTAATCTCCATTTTGCAGTGAGACAAGAATTTCAAAAATTTGCTTTGTCAAATGATATAATAAAACGCAGCAACGAAAAAATTAAATTCTACAGAATATAAGTCTGAAAATATTCAATAATGTTTTTTTTTTTTTTAAATTTAATTAAAAGAATATTTTCGTATCTATATAAAACTAAATCTAAAAATATATCCGCAGTCATACTTTAAGTAATATTTTACGATTAACTCGTTGAAATCATTTTAAAAGGAAAAAGTGGCATCACCACAAGAACGGTTAAATTTAATTCCGCGATTATTTTTAGTACATTCACAACTCGTGCATAAAAGATGAAAGCGGTCGGATGATTGCTACCTCACCCGGACAATAACGTGGGTTTCGAGTCGCTCAAGGGGCCCATCATTGTACCGCTCGCTCTATCCCGACAAGATGCAAATTTGCAAGCCCCGTTAGGACCCCGGCTGCTGCTTTGAATCGCCATAGCCCGACGCTCGTAAATCGCACGGGGTGGCGCGCGTTCTCTGTTTCTATCGGCGTTCAGGTGCACACGGGCGTGCAGTATGTACACGGGCGCCTACGCCGAAACCTATTTCAGGAATAATGCTCGGCGCTATCTGTCCCCGATACGAGCGACGGACTATGGCTCGTCCGTAATAGGTATCCTGAGTAATCCCCGTGTCTCCCGAAAGGCATCCGGCGTGACCCACGAAAATTGAGGTTACGCGGTGAACCGTATCGAGACGAATCGGCATCGGTCCCCGCCACGGTCCGCATTGTGTTCTCGGTTAACCACCATGGCTATATAAACGAATATCTCACAAGAAGCAAAGGAGACGCTGGCTGCCTCGACTCGGTGCGTCTGTCGTCGCGTCTCGACCGCGTTCAACGACGCGTAAACCCGACGAATGGAGACGCGCGATATAAAAAAAACAAAAAAAGAAAATATATCCCGCGGTCGACGTGTCTGCGACTCGACGGAAATATTTTCTTGCGCATTCGCCACGGTAGTATATAATATTCTATTTTATGGGAGAATTATTTCAATTGTTTATCGCTAGTCGGAAATCTTTACTTGTTCCATTGGGAGAATATAACGGAAATGTATGAATGATATTCATGGGAAAAGGGGGAGGGCGAGTGCGATGATATTTCTGACTCTCGTTAGGCGCAATCTCGGATGAAATTTATCTCGCAATTGGTACACTCACACACTCGACCGCCGCGTATTATATCGCGCGGTTTAAAGAACGCGCGAATGTGCCACATTGAACGCGCCTCGCCTCGGGCCAGGTAACTCGATCTTTCGCTTCTTAAAGCGCTGACCGACGCGATCGCCGCGAGATTAGGTACGGCATCGGTTTCCACGACTCACACATTGCCTCCCTCTCTCTCCCCGTGTATAAATGTACGCGCGGCTTGTAACATACGATCTGTTGAGACGGTCAATGAGCCACGACAACGAACATTCTCCGTCGGATAATATGGGAAACGGTCTTCGACCCGCGCCATCCCGCCTACTTACGGAAAGCCGCGACACCAAATCCCTCGACGTCGTCGAGTGAAGGAGGCGCAAGAAACGAGAAGAGAAGAAAACGAGAGGGACAGGAGAAGGAGAAAGAGGATGAGCTGGGCAAGAAACGGAAGAAGCTCGAGACGAAAAGCGAGCTTCTTCTTCTTTTCTTCTCCCCGAGCGAGAGTCGATAGTAGCAATGGCAGAGCGAATCTCTCTCTCTCTCTCTCTCTTTTGAAATTGCGACGTCGTGAGTCACTTTGCATGAGAATAGTTCTTGCACCCGTACGTCCCAGATGGTACGATCGATTTTACAAAGTGGTCGAACTGTTGAAGGGACAATTTCTTTTGTAATTCTGTGTCAACTTTTGAATCAGCATCCGATCGACGCTCTGATCCATCGGACCACGAATATGTGCGATTACATCGTCCATTTGAAAATTATCAGAAATTCCATTCAAAAGCTTGAACACTTTAATTGCTTAAAACTAAAATTGTGGGAGGAATATTTTAAAACCCGAATAAAACTGCCTGCAAGACTTTTCGGTGGTTCGAAATCTTGTGCTATCAATTTCGCAGAAGTTTCTGTCAAAGTTGGGAAGTGTCCGCGTGCGGTGCACCTTCACGCGCGAGTTACAAAATATTCCCGCCGTCCCGATACGTAAGAGCATAAATCATCCCAACGATGTCTGACGGCTATAATACTTCCGTCCGTTCGTTCGCGCTCTCTCGAGGCGACGTGAAACGGCAGTTTCTCAAGCCGGCGAAAACCGCGCGCTCCTCCTCCTCCGCGCGAGTCGGTTCCCGGTAAATCGTCTCGGATTTCCCGGGCATATTTTCGTCCCCCTTTTATTCGCACTCTACGGTTCCTGTAGCTTTATGTTCCTCGGGACGAACATCGCTCAACCACTCCGCTCCGTATTTCTTATGCCGCTCGTATTTTTGCCTTTTACCCGTGTCTCGAGACTCCCGCGGCTTGCATAGCCGTCGCAAAGCCGTTCCCGGGACTTTCGCGAGTAAATCATAACCGTATCCTTACATTGCTCGCTTGCGCGTTGTTCCCGTAAAAAAAAAGAAAAAATCTGATCGCTCGAGTGCGCGGCGAATAGTTTGTTTTATTTTATCGTCAACTTAATCCCAAATGACAAACGCGCCTATAAATTATACTACTTTGTAAACGTAGTCTTTTTTTTTTACAAGAAAACAGTTTAGTGAAAGGAAGGTTCGGATATTTGAAAAATTCTAAAATAATTCAGGGGGAAAATTTATTAATATAAATGTTCATTTGTGATCCTCAACATTTCTCAGCTCTGCGAATCGCCGCAGATATGTTTATGAGGTATGAATGCACTTGTGCCAGAATTGTAATGTGATCGATAAGTGTCGAGTTTCTGATAAGCACTGACGGAGTGATTAACACTCCCGCGCGAATATCTCTCTCCCGCGGGCATTATCCGATAAAATTCGAATAGACAACTCGCGAGTTATATATTGCTCGAATGCGGAACGTACTTACCGGGAGAAAAACTTTCACATTGCTCGAGCTAAATATTTGTACACGACGAATCGTAGAAGCACAATTAGCGATTCGACCGAGACAAACGGAAGCCGTTCAACTGCTGATGTTGATTAATAAAGAATGATGAAACTTCGCTTTCGCGAGAGAAGAAAACACTCACTCCGAGCATCGTCTTTTCTCGCAGTTACAAGTTGCGGCGTGTGGGTGTCGTTAAATATTCTCGCAGCACCACGTATCTTCGCGTGTGAGAACATAAATCGCTTTCAACGCTCCGCGTTTTCTTCAATATTTCACGCGCGTTGCATTCCCCGTATGTATTTTTTGTTTTTTGTTTGACAAATTAACATCGCCACCGCGAGAGAAATTGCTAAATCGCATTCACGGTTAGAGTTAATTCTCTTAGCCGTATGATTTAGCCTGTTTTGAGAAGAGAGATCGGTTTTCCTTTGATTATCTTAATTATTTCCTTTTATGAGAAACACCGCTCGCATAAAGAACACAATTTAATTTAGTCCAAATTAATAACGGGTTGCTTTTCTCCATCAAGAAAGAGAGAGACAAAGAGAGAGAGAGAGAGACGGGGGGATCGCAAGCGTCTTTTGTTTGATGCCTTAGGACCAGTGTGTACGCGATTATTTAAAGCCGTGCCAACCACTTTCGAATTCTACGTTTGATTTCGTACTGAGAAAAGCTTGAACCACTCGGAGTCGGGCACGTGCGCTCGATCGCGATGCAATTCGGCCTGGTGTGATCACCGAGCAAAATCGATTGTCGGACAAACGGCGCTACGTGCGCAGCGTGCCGTAGACGTTGCATTACATACAGGGTGCCCGATAATCAGTAACACACAACGAGAAGAAATTCACGCCGCGTGCGATCAAAAGTAGAACAAACTGATATTTTTCCGACCGTGTCGGATCTTAGCTTGCGATTTAAAAAAATCAATTATCACAAAAAATCGAATGTATATTTTTTTTCTATCAATATAAAAATATCGCGGTCGTTAGCAGTTTTGTTTTCGTTTTATGCTTTGTTCCGTCAATTAAACCGCAAGGTACAGCAACGTTGAAAAGTGATCTCTCCTAACGAGCTCCGATGCGTAACACCTTCAATTGTACGAGTAGATGAAATGCGCAACTGTTTATACGGGACAAGTTAAGCTCGGCAAGATCGGCTTAACGTGTGTATCCGTGAGGTGCACGGAATCAACTGTTTCCTCGATTGTGTACCGCCAATTACCGAACACCCTATAGGTATACAACATATCGCTGCGACCCAGGATGGTCGCATTAAGCGGGAACGCGGCCTAGAGCGCGTTACAAAGCGCTCGATCGGATTAAGCGGCTAAATAGGCAGTCTATAATAATAATCTCGGCATAATAACGTGGTATTACGGCGAGGATCGGCTCGTGCACCGTATAATTTCGTCGCCCCGTGGTCGCACTCCGCCGCCGAAAGGGCCCGCCTTAAATCTGCCTTTCGCACGTTCTCGGACCGTTAAAAAGAAAGAGAGAAAGAGAGACAGAAAGAGAAAAAAGAAACACGTCGATTCCGGTGTGTCCGTAACGGGCCCCGACACTCTTTTTTTCACCGATCTCGCTCGCGATCGCGCGCTCGTTTTGTCCTCCTCGGGACAGGATGCGGCGATCTTTTTTTCCGCGGCCATCACGTAACTTCGGAGTTAAACGACCTCGTCGCTCGTAACGAGATCGATTTAATTATTGATCGCGAGTGCGCGAACAATATGGCCGCGAATTTCATGAATTATGCAGCCATTAATGCTCGTCATGTTTATTTAATGATATCGCGCAGTCATTACGATCACAAAGACGAGGTAAGTGTGTAACATTTCAACTATTAACAGCTTGTAATCAAAATTTTCATATTTTGTATCTTCGTTCTCTAAAACCTCTCGCAAAAAAAAATATAAGCTGTGCTAATTATATACAAAAAGCAATTCTTTTTTATTTCTGCACCAAACTAAATGATTCAAATCGCAGCTTTAATAACGTAGATGTCTTTTAGTTATAATTCGCGGAAATAAGAATAAACGACAGAGACCCATATTCGCTAATTCCTGCCAACAATTTCATCGTACTCGCTGGAAAAAAAAAACCAGTTTTTTCCACTAATTTACTTCTTATTTTTCTCATTCTCTCTCTCTCGTTTCCCTCTTATTACGAATAAACCGCCGCAATTGTATGTTGCGGTTCATTATCCGCGACAAGAGAAGCAAACTCGATGAAAGATGTCACGGAGAGACCGTGGCAGAGCTGCAATGCCATCGTATAAAAATCCGTTGCAGTTTCCTTTTTCAGAATTAAGACTTCGCCTTTATCTTTTGTCTCCGCCGAGGTAAAGCTCGAGCATTATGCCGTCCGTAAAAGAGGAAGTTATTCCCGGTATAAACCCACCATTATATAATACTCCGAGATTTAATTCGCTGTTATCGGTTCCGTTGGTAATTCCATGCCTAGCGCGATATCTCGATCTGTCGCGCGCACACACGTACGAGAGAGAAAGAGAGAAAGAAAGAAAGAAAGAAAAAAAAGAGACAAAGACTCTCGCTCGATAGTGTTCCACCGATGTGCTTAGGTATCTCGCAGGTCACTATAGCAACTTCTCACTCTATACTACAGGACGCTAATTTATTATAGCTTTCGGGGAGGGAGGGAGGGATTTGATCCCTAAACATTATCCGCTCTCGGTTCTCGCTCGCCGCGCGCTCCCATAATCTCTCTATCTTCAACGGGCGGCGTGAAAGCCTGTTTCGAAATCCTATCGTAATCGTCGGGGTCCGTCTCTCTCTCTCTCTCTCTCTCTCTTTCTCTCTCTCTCTCTCTCTTTTGGATGATGTGCGCGCGTGCGATGTTCCGAGAGTGTTTTCCCAACGTTATTAAGGGCAACGGATCCGTTTTTGGTAGAGACGATTGGACAAGCGTGATGAAAGAATTCCGTCAAAAACTGACAAGATGTTTCTCGGAACACATCATGAGAATAGATTTTCTGAATGTGAAAGAGCAATTACGCTCCATAAAAAAAAAAAAAAGAAATATATGTAAATTTAATTCTTTTCCAAAGAATGAGATACGGTAGTATATAAATAATAACGCGCGCACAAAAGTGGATGTTATTTAATATAAATTCATTGATGTTGGAGTCGAACGTGGAACATGTACATACATTTCGTCAATTTACGTATGTGTATCTTATTTTTGAGAGAAATTTTTACGTCGCTGCCGTTTTCCATAGAAAGCAGAGATATGTACCTGAAAATGTCGGAACATCCTTGAAAACATTCTTACGATATTCAGTCCGAGAAAAATATTCTGTGAGAATATTCGGTGAATGTCTTCTGACCTCGCATCCTCTCCAACGAGGACTGACTTTCGGGGATTCGATCGAAAAGCGATTTCGCGCGCGCGAGAAAAACGGAACGGACACGTGGGCAATTATCCAAACTGCAGATCGCACTCCGTTTCAACTAATAACGCTGTCAGTTTTCTAGATACGGGGAACGGGGAGAGGATTAAAAATGCGCGCAGTAACGTTATCGCGAATCGACTGATAAATAGGCGAGATAAGAACGAGATCGCGCGCGACCGTTTTTCCGCGTCGGTCGCTCGACAGTCGGATCGATGCAAGTGTCTCGCGCGTCTTGCTTCTTCGCTTAGGTCTCGCGAACCTGCCGATCGGTATCTTGATCGGAACGAATTCCGACCGCGAACTCGGCGACTCGGTAGAATTTCTCCGTCGAGGCGAAAAATCACTTAACCGAAGATCTTATCGCATTGCGCCGCCGCTCATCGACGAAACGCGTACCGTTGCGCGCGATGCCTCGTCTGGCGCGGGATTCGCATTGCAACCTGCGATAAGGATCCGATTTCCACGATTCGCAGTCGGAAAAGGACACGATCGCTTCACCCCGCGCTCATATCCTTATCGAATATCTCCGATAGAACGCCGCGAGGCTCATCCACGCCGAATCAGTTTGACGAGAAAATCTCACTCGAGATATTCTCTACATTTCTTTTTTACATAAAGTTTTTATTCGTGTAAAACTGCTACATTACTTTAATTTGATTGTAGTGATAACATTGATTAAATTCTGATTTTAACTCGAAAATTCTTTTCTATTTATTGAACGACAATTTTATCGAAGAAACGAAATTGTGTGTTTCGCGTGTGGCATTACGGAAAATTATTAATTAAATTTTTAAACCTACAGAAACAAGTAAGTAGCTTCGAGTTGATAAAAATCTCGACCGTGCTATTTCCAATTGCCACTATTCCTCATTTGTACACGGCTTTCTTCGCTCCAGCCTCTTATATCGTATACTCGTCTTGAGTATCGCAAATAATGCATATTATTATTGCGCGAAATTATACAAAAAAGTAATTTGTGTTTTTTTGCTGTGCAAATATTTTCCCCGTGTAATTCCTGTGTCTCATTATATGGCTCGAGAGAGAGACTTATAACTTGTTAACTCTCGAGAGCACTCGAGGAATACATTTTTCCGTTCTTCACTTTGTGTGTCCGACCCGCCTCTACCTGCCATTACCCTTCGACCTCTCGAACCTGCCAGCCGGCTACCTTGGTTCCCGCGTACACATACCTTCTCGTTTTTGTACTATTCTTCCTCCCTTCTTCCTCTCTCTCTTTCGTCTGCTCTCTTCAATGTGCCTATCTTACCTTCGCTTCCAGCCCGCTCACCTTTTGACCACCTATACATTTCCTCTAGTAGTTTGTCTTCTATATAAACTTCGTCAGCGGAGGAGACGAGCACGGAGGGAGGAGGGTAGCGCTGCCATCTTGTCTCGTTAGGACACGGACCCGCTTCAAGATGACACGCGGGTGGGGCCTGACCAAGCCTCGAAAATTAGGCGCCAACCTCGACGCACCCTTTTCGTCGACATCGAGGTTGTCACCGAGGACTTGGTGGTCGTATAGAAATCTGATACACTCTATATATAATCTATGAATAACTCGCTTCGACGAAATGGATAAAAGCTCTCTTGAAAGTACTTAAGGCTCTTTTAAAAGGTAACGCCCCTTTGTGGTTTACGCCTTGAATTTAACTTCGTTATATTCGAGAAAAACTTTTTTTCCTTCACTGTGTAACACGATACGATCTACAAGATAATAAAGCGAGAGATTATTCATAGATAAGATTCAGCCATTCAGGAAAACACCGACAATCTTGAAAAAAAATCTCTCGCCGCGTAATCGTCTTTGATTTTTATTGAAAACAAATCTCTATCGAGATTTAAGGGGATAATTGCGAGCCTCGCGTCATTAGATGGATCGCGAGACAATGAATAAAATTTAAATACCTCGCGCTTCTTTCAACGCTTCGACTCGAGGAAACCACGCCCAGTCTTAAGAGAAAGCGCTACTCGCCTACATATTATCATTGACAGATCTCCGGACCGCCATATCACGCCGATCTCGCACATGTACAGCTTTCTTTTTTTCTCTTGCTAACATTACCGGCGATATTTAAATTAATTAAATAAATTAGTAATCGTGATTTTTTTTTAAATGCATCTCACAAGTCAAGTTTGCGACTCGTTTTATATAAATTCGTTTTTTATTTTCTCGGACGTTGAGTGGAGTAAATAAATAAAATTAAATGAAAGAATGAGTGACACGTATACGAGACTCGCGAAGTTAATTATACTCGGAAGATTAATTAATTCGCATGTCAAGATTTACGAGTTCATTTGCTCTTAATTTAAGAGAAAGTTGCGTTCGTTGATAATGTCGAAGAGGTGTTAAAACAAGTTGCGAGCAATTTTTTACGGACAGCAAGTATTTAACTCGTAATAAAATAAATACAATTAAAATCGTTTTTTGAAACGTAATAATAAATGCAATCAACATTTTTGCGCGCGTCAGAGAGATAATCAACCAGTTATTTCGCGGTTGTTGTTTAATCATTTCAGACGCGCGAGGCGAAAGACGGTTGCGATAAGCCGATCGCGCAAAAGTCTCATAAACTGAAATTTTTTACTCGATACGAGGTACACGATTTCAGTTGTCTGACTGACGAATTAATATATTCTTTCAATTAATACTCGTCAAGATGAACGATAACTCTGCTCAGTGTCATCGAAATGGAAGTTTATCGCACCTTTCGTTAGCGTTAATTTTTACTTGTCCGAAATATATACGAGGTACGCATCGATGTTTATTATGCATTTGCCATTCTAATTGAAAGCAATGTGCGTGTTGCGTGACGCGAACGCTTGCGGGCTGAAAATGAAGGAACGAAACCGGTCCCGGCGAGAGCGCGATGTCGCGCTTGTTCGGCGCTCGTTGAGCCCGTTCGTAATGTCGTGGAATGCGAAATGTAATTACAGAAATATCGCGCCGGAGGGTCAATCTCCAATTGAACTCCAATTCAGAGCAACCTCGTTGGAACTGCTCGTGCTGATACGTTTGCAATGTCTTACGGCGCGCTTTCGACTTGCCAAACCGAATTTGGTCAAGTCTGACCAGCCAGCAGTGTGTGTGAATGTGATGAACACACACACACTACATTTTCCATCGAATTGCGAGAATTTATTCCGCTTAAGAAACGATCAAATTCACAAATAGAGTCAGTGAAATTGCAATTACTTTTAAATAGATTCAACGAGTAGACGCGCAACTATTGAATTCTAAATTGCTTGTTTAAAATTGTCATAACACGCAAGCGGTTTAAAATTTAGCTAAAATAAATTTATTATTAAAAGCATACATCGCGCGTACGCTCAACGATGTTTGTGGACGTTTCAAGCGAGCACAAATACGCCATTTTCGTCTCTATTTTTTTTATCGTATCGCAAAACATTTGTTTAGTAAATGTGAAAGGGTATACAAGTTTAGGGTTTCCAAACATTTTTCGCGTAAATATTATTAAATGCAGAATTTTCATCTGCAGAAATGTGTATTCGGAACACAAAAACTTCAATTACACGTGCTTTATGTAAAAGTACCAGAATTGTAATTACGTGTCAAATTTAAAAACCTCACAAAAAAACGATGTGTACACAAAGAAACCTAAAATGTGACAAAATTCACGTTGTATTTAAAAACGTGCGGCGTAGAAAAACAAAATACTAAATATGTTTTACTTCTATTCTCAATATAAATAAATCGAAATGTACATGAACGTTATACCTGGCAATTTTAATATAAAAAAAAAATAAAAAAAGTAAATATATTAAGAATAAAATACTTTATTACGATATACTGTCGTTAATTTTTATAGCTTTACAATTTTTTTTCTAAACGACTAAATATTAAGAAGTATCGTAAAACTTTTTTACGAGACTTTTGAAGTCTATTTGAGTAAGGAAGGCACAGGTACATTCCGGAGATCGTAAAAAAGGATTAAAGCGTCGCGATGCGCATATCGATGGCACGTATCTCGTTGCGCGCGGATGTGCCGTCGATAATACGAGAGACTGGGGGATGGAAACTAACTTCCGTTCGGAGTGCCAAGTCGCTCGGTTTCTGTAACGCGCGCGTCCCGGTAAAATCGAGTTCGACCAAGTTTAGCAGATTGGGTTTCGGAGGACGTTGTAGTTCTGTCCATTTGCGTCGCGGAAAGGGGACGTGTTGATCGGCGTATATCCGGATGGATGTCGGTATCATCGTCGGAGTAAGTTGGCCCGGAGCGCGAGTATTCTCCGAAGGACCGCTTTATCCCCGGGATCTTCTAACGACCGTCTCCCGAACCACACGAATCCTGTGCAAAGATCGCGCCGCGCGCACTTTGGTGTCTTTAGCGGAATGCAAGCGGGTCCGGTAACAGAGATAATCGCGATCCAAGAGCCACGGGAATCATCCTGCAGTTTCGCTATCCGGAACGTGCTCGCAAGCAATTCTCGAGCTTTTCGCGCGAAAATCTCGTTTGTGTTTCCTCAACGAGCGCACACAAGAAAATACTAGCACGTGTTAAATTAATTCTCGTAAGCGAATATCGTATTGTACATCGCGCACACATAAGCGAACATCGAACTCACGGAGCGTGTTACGAAAGATCGAGTCCAAAGCCGGTCAAGTACCTTACCTTGAAACAGAAGAGCGATCATTGTCCGTAAATAATACATGAAGACACGTCGTCTTCAGTCGTCGATATTGCGCGAGTTGCCAGACAAGGTTTTTGATAAATCCTCGTGTAGCCGAGCGAGAAATACTGAAATACGTGGGCGATACTATCAGAGAGCTTGCCGATGTGATTCGAGAGTCGTTCGATTGTTCGATAGAACGCGATTACGACCAGCAGCCGAGGTGAAATGCAGGAAGGTCGTTGTTCCGGAGAGACCTTGCGACGGAATCGCGACAATCGACTTTCGTCGCGAGAAAGCTGATTTCGGCGAGAGCTTAACACGGAATCGCGTCGTTAAGTCGACCGCCGGACGACGAGGCACGTAAATTATGCACAACAGGTAGTTGCGTAGGTATCTTTACCCGATAGAATTCAGGTTCGAGGCGAAGTTCCCGCGGAGATGCGGCCGGAAAGGAGCTTTTCGGTCTCTCCTTCTCTCGCCGCTTCCTCTTCGCTCGTTCTCGCTTCCTTTTCTCGCCTCCTTGTCGCGGCTTCGAGACGCAAGTTAAATTACGTTTACGATTCGCGGCGCACGATGGCGGAGACTCAACGAGCCGAGCTCGGCGAGTCTTAACGAACGAAAGGCCGGTTTGCGGAGCCGGTGTGCGCGTTCGTTGCGAGAGAGAAAACAGAGAACTTCTCAAAGTGGAAGTTAAGTTTCGATAAAAAGACCTGCCGCGCGCGCTGACGATCTTCATTCGTACGAGGGTAAGGCTAATTTGTTGACGCCGCTCAGCAAATGACGATCTTACGTGCGCGAAACAGCGAAGTCGATTATTTGCCAAATTATATAACTTTCGGTGGAACAAATAAATCAATAAAAAAATCGAGTAATCGCAATATTCCTTTGTAATCCAGTAAAATTTACAAACTCGGGGAAAATTCTCTGATGTATACGTATTTCAAATTTTGTTATTTTGTAAAATGTAATAAAATACGACACGGTAAAACGGTGGGATTGTTAAAATATATGAGTAGGATAAATATGCGATAAAATGTATATGAAAAATTTTCTGCAGAGAAGTAATACACACCTGCAGGTGTACGAAGCATCGATAACAAAAATTATTTATTTAAATTGTTCTGATATTCGAGATATAGATATATTGCAGTAACAACATATATATAGAGAGAGAAAAAGAGAGAAGCACGACCACTTTGACGTACACGTATATCACAAGAATTGAGGATAAGAACTGTGCTGTTATGAGATGCAGTTAGTAGATATATACGTAACGGTCTCACTTGATACGATGTAACGACGCGGTAATATATCTCTAATGTCTGTAGAATTATCTCTTGGTGATTTATCGAGGCGGTTTAATTGGAGCCGTAGTACGATCCATTAAAAACCGCAGGACGTACCGACATAAATCGCTACCACTTAATCATTTATGAAAGTCAAGCACTAAATGATACACTTCGCATACACGTGCGTTTGCTACTACAAAAGAAGAACACATAAACGTATTAAAAAAATCCCAATGGTCAATTAGTCGTAGCTAATTAAACAAATATGTGTTTTGTTTCGTAAAGAGAGAAAATTGTGTACTTGACTATATTGTGTGCGAAGTTAGCATTCGAACATTTGTTCCGTAGTTCTATGTTGAATTTCCTTTTTGATTTGAAGAATCCCTTGTAATATAAAAAAGGCGTATTCGATATTCGAAAATGTTATGAATAATTTGCAAGTTACAACTTTTAAATGTACAAATTAGAATATTTTAAAATATGAGTAAATGATTGTTCAATATTTACTTTTTAAAGAAAGTGTTTTAACATGCGATATATATAAGTAAACTAGTGATATATAAATAATATATGTAATATACATTTTATATCACTAAAGATTTAAACGACATTTCTCGTTGTTTCTGATTTGTTGTTGATTTGGGCTGACACTAGGCCCGTCGCTAATGCGAATTGAATTTTGTGCACGAAGTGGCGGTTCAAGAGAGCAAAGACGTAGTGCGCGCGTATTTTCGTCGGAGACGTAATCACCATATTAAATTCAATCCACCAAACCCTGACTCGTTTAATCCGGTCTCTCGGGTATATACCTGCGCGCACGTGTGTGCACGCACAATGTGTGTGTTCGACGCGAAAACGTGTGTGTGTGCACATCGCAGAAAGGATTGCGCGCGCGAAGAAAATCGGCCTTGCTAGCTGTGCAGAAGACGAGAGAGACAAGCAAAAGAGGGGACCACCGAAGGACGCGACGAGGAGTCCTGGCGGGTCTCGATCGATAGTCAAGCTGGATCCCGGTGCGATAACGTCGAGGACGAAGGTCCTCCGAAATAAAGTGCCGGCAATATAACCCGTCCTAGGCGATAGAAGACGCGGACTTTAAGCCTGGGAGCTTAAGCCGGAGCGAATGATCTCGGGGCTCGCGAGTCTTATCTCTGCGTCGATGTACCTGTGTACACACACGCACGCCGCCCGAATCTTCGGCACAACTGCGTTGTATCTGTGCGCGTGCACGGATCTACCCGGGGTGCTCGGAAAAACGGCGGCGAAGTCCCGAAACGAGGGCGAGCGTTTTTTCGAACGAAGCGTCGTGAGCGGAGCTCCGAGGTTTACTGACTGATACAAATGAGAGTCTAAAACTCGTAGGTGAGAGAAGAAATCTTTTGTTTTCGGCGCGTAAAGAGAACAAAAGAAACTTAACGAAGCATTCCATACAAGAAAAAAAGATTTTTTACGAGAGCTGTTACATTTAGATATCGCGTATTAATATCGATATCGATTTAAAAAAAAAACTGTGTTGCAAAGTAAATAAAATCTTTTAAACATGAGAGAGCAAGTACAAAAAGTTGCGTCCAATAATATTACGGTCTCGAATATTTTATTTCTCCTATTGCAGAGGATATGACGTTGATTAAACGTATTACTCTCGAAGTATTACATCCAGACGGTAACTTTTTTAATATCCTGTTACTTTATCAGGATTAACGTGATAAAAAAAATACTCACACACCCACACAGCGAAAAAGACAATCTTTCAAAACTATAGTCGCCTGCAAATTACTTCATGAATATAAATCGTAGTTAGCGAATGCTTTTGAAGATGTTTACAAGGTTTCACAACGTGGATGCAAGAAGCCACGTTGCCAAAGAGATTCCAACTGTGTTTGTTATTCGTATTTGTATGCCACCCTGTGCATGCATACGAACGAAACAGTCACGAGAGTGCGCGGGGATGTGCACGGAAGTGAACAATAATCGGATTCCTTCTTAGCGATCCTGTAAAATCTACTCGGGGATATTGGAATGGTTCGTCTGCGATGTTAAAGCCAGATCGTTCGACCGAAAAGACAGAGAAAAGAGGGGAGAAGAGAATGAAACAGTATTCCGATACTGAATCTTAGCGACCGCACACAAAGCAGGATACATTGTCCGACCGATTCATTCGGTAACGAGTCTCTCGGAAGAACGAAAGATGGAAAAAGAATTAAAATTTGATTCTACAACGTGACTTTATTCGTTATTTTAAATTAAATTGAATTTAAATTGTGAAATTTTATATTGTAATTTAGCTGTGCGTGTGCATATATATATATAATTGATACGCGATATTGTGAAATTCGTACAATATTTCTGTTGCGCGACTTTGCAAATCATTTCTCCGAATACACAGTGTACAGAGTTAATTTTTGAAACAGTCTTAAAATATACGCATTAGTATTTTCTCTCGTTATTGACAAATAAAAACCGGATTTTTATCTGATTTTTATGTCCCATCTGTCGTTTTTCTTTTGGTTTTTTTTTTTGACATCTCATAATTCGCGAATTTACGCGACGAATTTCGATGTGAATTTTAATATGCGTGAGTAATGCATATCGTTCTGTAACGCGTAAATATCGCCGATGATTACTATTGGCGTTTATGCTCGTATAACATACATACATATCGAAATTTGCGTGAATTCGAAATTACAACTTTCAGCGAAATATATAACCGACGAAATGAAACGAAGCAATTTAACACATCATAAAGATTTCATGAGAGGTGCTTCTAGTAATTTTTCGTAATGACGCGAATTTATACAAGCGGCTAAATTTAATTATTTTGAAAAATATCTTCCGAAAGCGAGCCTGTTATTACAACGTATGGGCAACGCGCTGCATATTCACCAGTCCGTACCTCTACTCTCTACTCTTTCGCTTTTCTCTCTTTCCTATTCCATCCCCGGTCTCCGAAATATTTCACACGGTAAAGGTTAAAAATGTCCGTGGCCGAGCAACCGGGTGGAAATTTTGCGCACGGTTTATAGACTGAATTATACTCTTTCGCGGATCGTTTTGTTCGCGTGACGGCGTCCGTTCGCGTTCAAACGAGCAAAACGATCCGCGCCGCGTCGTATATCACGCGTCTTTTTCGGCAAAAATCTCGGCGCGTTCTTCGGGGAAAGTAGCGGTTTTTTTGAGGACTCCGATGAGAACCCCGGGGGTTGGTCGAGAAAAGTGTATTCGACGGAGGATGTAGGGTATTCTCGATTCTCTATCACGTTTCTTTCTACTTCTCTCTCTCTCTCTCTTTTATGCTCCTTTTTTCTCTCCTTCTCACTTCTTTCTTCTTTCCTTCCTTCCTTCCTTCCTGAGCTTTCACTGTGTTTCCCATCCTTCTCTTCTCATCCCAGCCCCTTCCGCGTTCCCTCTCGAAGCGCAGCAGCAAGTTTATTTTATTTCTACGGATACCGCTGACAGATGTTGCCGCATCGTCGAAAAAAGTCACGGCTTCAAGCACGTGCTTCACGTCGCGGCAGTTGAATATGTGTGTGTGCGTGTGTGTGTTTGCGGATGGGGCGCGTGTGCCAGAAATACGACGCGAAAAGAGACGCTTCATGTGACTCTTGGCAAGTGTGTCCGAGTTAATATCGACTGTGCGCGTTTACCCTTAACCTTAACATTGCAACAGTGAAATCCGGCCGAGCTCATTAAGCTCTTTTCATGCGACTCTTTTTAAGCACGCGAGTAATTGCGAAGAGAAGACTGTATCTTCGTCTTTCTTAAAGATATATTTTAAATAAACTCCACTCGCTGTGCAATCTCGATTTATTTATTTATACTCATTTATTTCTTCTCTCTTCTTCATTCCCCCAAACTCGGAATGTCGTTGCGATAAAATTTCGATAAAACCTAGACAAAGGATATCGTAGAAGAATTTCTATTTTAATTATCCGGCGCACACACACAATATCTCCGGAGCTCGCCCTTAATAGCAAACACAAACACAAACGTCGCGCGTTCGGGTGTCTTCTTTATCTCAAGTTTTTTTCTAATTAAACCGATAAATCGCGTGCGAAAACTCGATAAGAATTCTCGCTATTCAATGCTGTCGCGCGCATTTTTCTCTTCTTTTCTCCACATTGCAACCCCTTCTGTCGTGTCCGCGATTTTTCTCTTTTCTTCCGGACGACCTTCTTAGCGCGACGTTTATCCTTTAGGCAGCGCCGAGAGAATACGGCAGATTGCCATCCACGGCGGAATCGCAGATAAGCCGTGCGCGGGCACGTTTCGTTCGTTTGATCGTTCGCTCCCCAACGTGCCGCTCAGGAATGGCAATATACTGCGTTGCAAACGTCGTGGTGTGATTCGCCGGAATTCGTTTAAATTAAATCCCGTCGACAGAGATGGAGAAAGGGAGATAGAGAAAGAGAGAGAAGGGAAGAGGGAGAAATCGACGAATTACGCCAGCAGCAAACGGAGAAAGTGTGGGTTTCAAATTCGCTCGGCTACCCGCAACGAGAAGGGAAAAAATTCCATTGCACGACGAGAACCGGAGAAAGTAGAATGCAAATACACGTCGCGCGTTTTAGCGTATTTAGTTAGAACGGTAGAGAGAGAGAGAAAATAGTCGCCGATATTCTGACCCATCAGTTAGACAGACCATTAACACAGACGACACTTGGCGAAGAGTTCTTCGCGTCGAATCGAAGTGGTTTTCCCAGACGCGCCGGTTATACAGAGAAGAATGACAACTTGACACGAGTTTTTTTTTTCAAGATAAAATATACATGCGCAACTCCTTTAACGAAGTAATAAAGTTACCGTTTTATTAATTATCACACACGGCCAATTTGTGCTCGATTTACTATTCCATCTATTTAATTCGTCAGATATTGACTAATTTAAACTTTTTCTTATATTACATGTGTACGCGCTACGTACGTGTAAAGCATCAAAGTGCAGTAATTCAGTTAACGTGACATAACATTTTCAAAATGTGCCGGGAAAATAACAAACGGCGTGTGTATTGTCGCAATATTCACACACGTGTCAGCGTCATATATCGCGAATTTTCAATAAAATGCATTATTTAAATGTCGATCGCGAATGCAAGTATAATTTTAATTGCAAATATAAATTACTTGATAGCGCGCATACAATTTCGATTTCCTTAATGTAACGTGAAACAACGCTTTGATGTTATAACACACACACACACACACACACACATTTTCGAATTAAAGAAGATTATCATATAAGCAAGAGCTCAGTTCATTGGAATTTTTTTATTTTTTATTTTTTATTTCGATAACGATTCGCAATGGTAAACCTTCAAACGCGGAAGTAGTAGTTGTGTGTTAATCTGCGCGAGTGCAATTGAGAGAAGTTTTATTCTCTTCGATAGCACGATAGATACGAGAGAGAGGATCTCGACAATATAAAACTCGACTGACTACAGGATTCTTCAAAGAAGGGAGAAACAACTTAAAAAGTTTCGCTCTTCGAGAGTGACTCTCTCGTCGCGGTAGAACTTATCCAACACGGAAATGACACTTAATTCTAAACATGACTGGACTGAAATATAACGTTTCCACCGAGTCTAGTTTTGTAATTTCTTCTATTTGCGATTAACCTACTTGTAAACATTCCAAGTACATAGTGTTTCTTTTACACTTCGATGATGTCGTATCGATTTAATTTGACGACAAAGTTGAATCCACCGCAATTTGCGACGCACGTTTCACGGTATCGTGTGGTGATGGTAAGTGTTACGGAAACTCATTCGAGAAGAGACCGATCCACACGAAGGTTCCACAATAAAACTCGAAAATCGTAAACTTAATCTCTAGGAAAACACGCCCGAGCGAATCGATCGATGCGCGAGATACGCCTGTCTGTTTGGCGACCTTATTCTGTCTAATTAAGGATATTCTCGTCGTTCGAAAAAGACGACAGCTATTACTAATCGCGTGCGCGTCCTATCAATCATATACATTGCTCACGCCCCGGCGAGATATGAAACATGACGGAGCCATGTTAAACGTAGAACGCGATTCCTCCCGACATGTGTACCTCGCCCAGCTCGACGACGAGATGTTTCCGGACGCGAACGTCCGTCATGTGCAGATTTCCGTCATTTTTCAACCGATCGACGCAGATATACATTATACTACCGGTGCCTTCGCGCGCGAACCTGATTGGAGAATATCCTCGCGGAGATGCGACGATCTCCATCGCGATAAAGTCAGATTTGCATCGGATCTACGACACGCGTAATCGTCTCAGCCGAGTCATCTGAAGTAGAACGGATGTGGTAGAACGTTTTATTAGTAAATGCGATATATGCGATATATATTTAAAAAATGTGTATTTTTTACGCAAAGCTGCAGAGAGACGAGAATATATAAATAGACGTCAGAATGTGTCGTTTTTCGTTCGACTCCAAAATGCGTTTGCGATCTTTCACGAATGTTTATTTAGCGCTTACATACATATTTTGTCTGCTCGAATGTAAAAATTAAATCCTAACATATTAATTCAAAATTTCAAATAGAAAAGTTTATGGAAATGAATATAAAAGAATTAATCAATTTTATAAAATAAATGCAGAAGAAAGAGAGAGAAAGGACTTTAAAGTATTTTCGAGTAAAATCGCGTTTGCGGGAACATCTTTCGCACAATTGCCTTTCTCTTTGTGCGTTGAAACAATTTATTCAGCACGACTGCCAATGAGCCGTGTAAATTCGCCTTAAGTCGCACAAACTCGCGCCCTTCTCGCCTTCTCTGCACACTAATGATCCCCATCGCGAGTATAACGATGGACCTGACGTTACATATATTAGCGTCGGCATGGAGAACACGAGCGCGGGGAGAAACGAAGGGTTTCTGCATCGAGTCAAGTTGCAGCTCGTTATTCCTTCGTAGCTCGGAGCGAGCTTGGCGGAGAATTCTGCCGCTGCACCTCGACTCGCGGCGATCGACGAACTCGGTTTAACATCCATCGAAATGGTGAAACGTAACACGTAGACGGAATAAAGACTCGGTTTTATTTTCCCATCTTCTCGCTGTGGTACGCCGCGCGAATTGAAGAAGCTTTTCCATATGTTCCCCGCGCGTGGGAACGCGCGAGATAAATACGTGAGGGAGAGAAGCGCGTAATTTTCACGACGGGATTATTATTTTTTTTTTTTTTTTTCAAGAGTTTACGAGAAAACGGAGCTCTCTAAGTATACGTACTTTATTAGCAAAATCTTTTCGCAAATCTTCCTTCGTAAATGCGCGCGCGTGTGTGTGTGTAAACATTTTTCAATTTTTCTCTTCGGGAAGAAAAACTTTCCCCGATATTTCAACGCGAGTTGTCAATGTTTTTTCCCCGTTTCTCTCGCGAAAAAAAACGCATCAACACAAATATGAAACATCTGATTCTCTTCTCACCGATCAGGAAACTACCTGATGTCGAGGGGAAATCTCGCGTTCGGTCTGTGTATTTCATCGCGCGAAAAAAAAAAAAAAAAAAAAAAAATTCGCTCTGATACGCGGATCGTATTGCGAAGAGCAGCGGTGGCGACGCGCTGAATGTTTGGGGCAAATAAATCTCGATAAATGGCGAACGGAGATTTACGAGAGATTCCCGAAGCCGTGTGAACGCGCGCGCGTGCTCTCTCTCTCTCTCTCTCGAATGCAATATGTACCGCGTATACGCGTTGCATCTTTTACGAGATATCCGTGCTATCGGGAGTCGAATATCCCTATAAAGAACTCGCGTCCGCGATATCAGGAGTTAAGCGAACTCTCTCGGAATTCATAACTAGTAAACGTTCTGTCGAGGCGAAGACTGATCCTGCTCTTTTCCTCCCTCTCTCTCTCTCTCTCTTTCTACATATATACATATATATCCCAGTTTCATAAATTACCCCGTTAAATGGCTTCGCGTATTAAGAGCGAGCTTACTCGAAATTATCACGCTTGACGTTGTAACGAGATACGTGTAACTCGAGAATTGAGGAGATTGCAGTTTTATCGTGTGTACTTACAAATTTATTTATCGGCCATTACAAAATTTTAGACGAGGCAGCTTATTTTACCGCCAATTTTTGCTCCCGTATTATTATTATTATTATCCCGACGCGACTATCATTCATCATGACGCAGCGTAAAAAAATATAATTTATAACTCGAGCAACGTGCGAGCAACGAGCTTCGATCTCACTTACATTTTATTGATCAACTTGATTTTTTTATTCTCACGGCAATTCGCGCGACCTCATCGATCGATTGCGAGATGATGATTGATAATTTTATTGCGCGCGTAGTGAGAAACTCTGGTTCGCGTATCCCAGACGATTAAATTCGTTTATTATTATTATTACCCTCCCGTGGAGGATCGAACGACTACGTACGTTCCCAGAGAAGCTGACGGGCTCAACCTCATCGTCACGAGGAGATCATTTCACGCGACATGACATCGTAACAAGCCGCGCGACGATCTCGCTATCGATTACCGTCGGGGTTACGTTCTCTCGTACATGCTCGTCGAGTGTTAAATCGGCGCGATGTCGCGCAGAAGGACAACCGCGCGATGTTGCACGCACGATGTTCGGTAACGGACCGGCGAGACGCGATACGCGCCGATGTTGCACGCACGAATACGCTCGACGAAACACGTCTTGCGAGTCTCGATCGTTCGTCGAGACGTGCTTTGACGTGCAATGAAATTGCACACGCAGATTGAGACGATAAAAAAAAATACAAAGTACACGCGTAACATTCTCGGTGTCTTGTTTTCAGCGCTCCATTTGATATACAAAATTGCAGTTATCTGATCGCACGTATGTGCAAAGCTACTGAAGTATAAAGATGTCCTTTAGTAAAATTGAGAATCGGTTGCAAAAAAACGCAGATATATATAATATATATATATATATATATATATATATATATATATATATATATATATATATATATATTATAT
>QVNV01017766.1:0-20255 GCA_014825455.1 Pseudomyrmex pallidus | reverse complement strand
CCCCCCCCCCGTAACGAATTCCGTGGAGAAAACAACGTCTCTTTCTTTCGAAACTCGACGAAACGCGACAAATTGTGAAAGACTATATTTTCGAGACCACGTAAATCTCTCGTCCCACAAAATACGAAACGGTCCGGTTTTGATTTCTATTCTTGGCCGCTTTGGTCGAGTCAACGACCTGCTCGATGAATGACACTAAGAGGATCAATGTTGGCGTCAAGGGGGCCGTACATTGCTCCTTTCTACGCCGAATGGAGGCGGTGACTTTGAAAAGTCTGCGGTCATCGCAACAGTCTTCCGCAAGAAAGCACCGCTCGACAAGCAAGGATAAGAAGCGGCGAAACATGTGCAATTACCGAAACGCACTCGGGAGATGAAACGAGACGAAGGACCGTCCCCGCGTGTTCTCCTGCGCACTCTCTCGTCGAGGGCGAGCGGATCCGACTCGGGCTTCCCGAGGCAAGGTACGGAGCAGAGGAGGAGAGAGAAACCACACGAGGATCCCGAAGAACCGCGCGGCGGTATCGTTAGATATATCGGCTCTCCTCGCCAGGTGGTCCTTTTCTCGTGCCGGATGACTCAATCTCGAGAGGAGTTGCCGGACGAGCTCTTCCCGAGAAGGGAAGGCCTCCCGGCCTCATCCGCTTGGTTGTTGGTAAGGCTTACTCGGCAGTAAGAGCGTGTGCGCGCGGCCACCTCGTTTGTGATACATATGGACGTGCGCGCGCGCGCGCGCGCATACACACGGTGGGACACAGCACCGCGATGTATGTATGTATGTACAAGTGGTGTAAGCACCGCGCGTCCCACGGTGGGACCGCGCGCTCGTACATCGTCGGACAGTAATGACTCGCGCACGGTGGGCACACACAGCGGAATTATTCCAGCCGGAGATAGTCGTCGGAGATATCTCTCGGCGTGCCTGTCACTGAGATGCGAAATTTACGCTTCGAAATTCGAATCATCGAATCGCGTCCTCGAAAGTTTATTATAAAATTTACAGATCTCGCGCCGGATCTGTTCGAACTTTTGATTATTTCTGTGCTCGCGATTTCATAGATATGTGTACATAAGTTTATCAGATTTATTTCAGCACAAAAATTGCAAAACTTCCTTGAAAAAGATCCTGCGAAGTAGACAAATTTACGCGCGTCCTGCGCTTTATCTTCGAAACTGTCTTTTAACTCGACTCATATTTTTTCAAACTTGACTGCACATCGTAAAGTGATTTCTCGAAATAAAAACATCTTTCGTAATTATCTAGCGTAATGAGTATCGGACGGACATTATCGTTGGTGTCACGATGTTCGTGCACACGCGAGAATCGGTGAAAAAGAAAGCGCGTCGTGATACGCCCGTTCTGTGCGGACGCACACACGCGTGCCGCGCGCGTCGAGACGCATGCGCGCACCAGCCTGTGGCGGGATTGTGGTTTTTACACGCGTGTGTGCGCACGGACGCGGCGAAGGGAACGGGGAGAGCGAGAAAGAGAGATCTCAAGATGCGGGGAACGAGCGAAGAAAGAGTGAGAGAGGGTGAGAGGAGGGGCGGGCCCTCTAATTAGGCGGTCAGCCGCCGCCGCCGGTATCCCATGTACCACATAACATATGCCATGTGATACGTGTGCTACACACGCTATATACCGTTCGGCGAGAGTGAGAGAGAGAGAGAGAAAGAAGATGGACGGAGACGAAATTATGGATAGGACGGCGGAACGAGGAGGCCTCTGAGAGAAAAAAGAAAAAGAAAAAAGAACGAGGCGGGCCGTAAATCAAGCGGCAACGAGGTATACTCTCCTTCTCTCGGAGCCCTACCGATCTCTTTGACGTCCGCGGACCTACCTGCCTACCCGCACACTTATGTATGTATTCGCGTGTGTGTATGTGTGCGCGACTAATAACGCATGTATGCAAAAAGCCTGCCGCCGTGCCTCCTTCCTCTCGGTGATTCGGACCCTCGATTACGGGCCCAAAGCGGTGTCGACGGTATCGCCGCGAATGATTTTTCATCGGGAAAAACGTGTTATTAAAGAAGGGGAGATCTTTGATTCTCCCTCTGCCGGAGGCAGCGCGATATTTTTTTGCGGGTGGTCCGTCGCAGTCGGTTGCGATGCTTCGTTTTTTGTTGAGCCGACAACTAAAGTGTCAATGGTATAACTAGATAAGAACAGATCGCGATGGTTGCATTTGTGAACAAAGTTCTGTCGAGAGCGGCATTATTCTAGAGAGGATGTGTTTAAATCTGGAAAAAAAACACCCTGTTATACGATGCAGCTCGTTCTGTTCGTACTGTTTTACCGCTATTTAATTCCGAGAGCTTCGAGATTGACCAAAAAACGGCGAAAGAAATTAACATTTTATATAACCCTTCGTGGACATACTTCAAAAATGACGACAAGTTGGAAAAAAACCAATTTTTTTCTAGAGACGCCGATGCGCAATTTTTTGAGTGAGTCTGGGAAACCCCACGTCTGGGAAACCCCACGTCCGCGAAGGGATAATTTATATTTCGTAATAACATATTTTGCCTTAATTTCATCTGAATATAATACGCCTTTTCTATTCTCTCGCACATTTGAGAGTTCATTATTTTTACAAGCTAGATAAAAGGACTTTTACTAAGCACACATATGTTTTCTTCTACAAGTTCGCTTCGATCTCTTCATCTCATCTCATACTTCGTGCATCGTCGTCTCGCGAGTGTTTCTAATTGTATAATCGCTATTTAAATTGTTGAGACATTCTATGGCGTCGAGATCGGTAGACAAAATACGTATGAAAAACCGCTTTTAGCGAAGACGAGGAGAATTCAAAGAATTTGGCTCGAGATCATCCCGAGAGAATGCGGAGGGGATTCGATCCAGACCGTCGCCAATTATTTTCGTGGAAACGAGTCTCGGAGCAGGAAAGGCGAAACTCGCTTTGTTGTTTCGCCACCATATGAAAACAGGCGGCGGCACCAGGCACCGTGGCGGAATCAATGACGTCAATCGCGCCCGCGATAATTATATAAGGACGGTTCTATTGGCCTATACCGACCTTTGCGCGCGAGATGATTAAATGTTAAGCAATCCCCCTCCCCCGATCGGCCGTCCCGATCGACCGCTCTCGCGGCCCATTAACCGAAAGCGAAATTTTTCACGGGTGAGACTCACGCGGCGCGAGAGATCGAAAGCTTCGCCGCAAGATCTCGGACGGGAGAATCGATTTATCTCCCGGCCGCCTCCGGCTCATTTGCGCCATGTGCGTCTGTAATTAGCGACGATGATGTTACTTTCTGATAGCGGACCGAAGCCGCGATCGAGTCACGCGCGTTTCGCCGAGAAGAGAGATTTCTCGTGTGTCACGGGAATAGAAGTGAAAGATTTATACACGTCGATAGATTTTTTTTTTGGTAAATAAAAAATTACTAGCAATGAGCGCGTTTGTTTTGAGAGAGGTAATGTATTTTAGAGAGTGTTGCGTACAACTCTTTGCAATCTTTGTAATTAAAATTTGTTCTATTCGTCACATCTCGCGAAACAAGAGCTTCACACGTCCCTGCGCGATTTTACTGTTCAAAAGTGATTCAAGGTTGACAAGAGAGCAGAGACGCCGCCGTTACGTGCACACATTAAGGCCATCGCACAAATATTAGCACATGCACATAGGTGCACGATCCGTGCACGGCCATCGTCGTGGAATATCGCCCTAACAAAAATCGCTCGATTCTCAGTAGTTTCGTTTAAGTAGTATAACATATCGAATAAGCAGACCGTTCGATTACTCGTTAAAGAAAAAATGATTTCTCTTTTATCTGCAAATTGCTTTGTCTTTCAGCGCTTTTAAAAAACAGTCAGATTTAATGACGCACAACGTTTGAAGCTTTTTAGCGTATAATTTTAGTTCTTTATTTTCTATGCCGCTTATGTTTCTATGTTTGATCCCATTCGTCGCGGTAATCATGTCTAATAGATTAAACTAGCAACCGGTCGGTCGTAAAAGACGGCCGGATAACGCCGTGCAAAGCCATAAAATACATTCGTGTCCGCGCACAATAAGTGTCCAGTAAACGTCGATCACGCGTCAAGTCAATAACCATATTTCTCGTCGTCGTCGTCGTCGTCGTCGCGGTCCGGACACAACTGGTATCCCCGTGTGTTGCGTGCGCGGCAAACACATTATCAATTCAAATGAACGCTTTTATCTGCCACCGATATCTCAATTAATTACTAACTGCGCGCGGACAATCCCGCGGTCGTAACTCATGTCCCGACAATTATATAGCGGCGCAATTGAGTTTTTCACTAAATCAAAACCATCCCGATATATTCTTCACCGTTTTTATCACTCGTTTTTTTCCGATATCATAGCTAGCGGTTCAGGGATTTAAACTTGAAATAAATCAGTCGAAACGTTTGTTCATAATTACATTGATCTTATCATTCGTGCATAACATCCTGCAAACAGTTCAACAAAGCCCGAGTATCTTAACATTTTTAACGTTTTTTTACAATTGAACTCGAGGAACTCCTCCCATTCTTAATTGATTTAAAATTATATCCTTTCAAATGCTTTTCGTCATTCGATTTGTTACAGTCATACATTTTGAAATTTTTTTTATCAATTTTGTCGCTTCAAGAAGGCAATTATTTTTTGTTTCCTCGACGATACGTACCACTACGTTTTTTTATTGCTTCATCGTGCTTTTATGGATGCAAGAGAATATAAATCCGTCCCGCGCCTATCGCCAATATCGATCTTCGATTTTATCCTACGTTTTTACTCTTTGTTTTCTTTTCGAAGCTCACGGTTCGCTCAGTGCGCGCGCACCACCGGGCAATGTATCGGAATTAATGAGCACACCTGTAGCCCGCGTCGTACACAAACGACACACGTAGCCGCGGCGCGGTGGGCTCACACGCGCGTGCATTCGTGAAGGAATGCTCAACAGGTGTGCCACGGCCCCTGTGCGAGCGCTCGTGCGCTCACACGCCCTTCCTCTACGCGTGTGTGCGTAACCGCGCGCTCTTGTAGGTCCGATCGCTCTGTACTCGTCATCGTCAACAGATCGATTCGCGTTCGTATCCTCATCTTAATTTTTCATTTTTCTTCTCATGTCGATCGCAATTTCCTGATTCTTCCTTAAAATTCGCGCATTCTTATGGAAACCGAGGGTTAAAGATGCGAAGAGACATTATTCTTTTGAATGCAATTTTTTTAAACGCTCCTCGAATCTTTCTCGTGTTTCCTGGAAATCAAGTACCTTTTATGTTTTATTTCTCAGAATGATTGTTTTGCTCGTAGCGCGCAGAGAGATTGATTTTCCGAGTCGCGCGCAGAATGGTGCGCGTTGCGTTTCTCGTTGCAACGCGCGAACGGGTACAACGAACCTTTCCTCGTCGTAACCTTCGAGAAGAGACAAACACCGTTCAAAATGTGCTGATGTAGCCGATCAATTCAATTGCGCGAATGTATACGCATATGATATCTCTTGCAGTCTCTTGTAATGTTAATTAAAATTCTTATCAACAAGAGGCCTGCGCTCTTCGCACTTGGCACCTGTGTGCTCGAGTAGCTTCCAAGGCGAAACTTTCTACATCGAACCTCGACTCTCGTCGGTTCTAGATCGAGCATGTAGCGTGTGTATACATTAGCAACAGAGAGCCTTCTGTCTTTCTGCACGTCGTGCATGCGCGTCGAGAAATGCACATGCTAACTGAGGGATCCACGCGATTTATTTACATGACCCCGAGAGTGGGCTTAGAGGCCTGCGCCTTGATTCGAGAGCGAGGAAGCGTTAACCCCGTTGCATTGAAATTCGCGATCAATCGTATTTTTATCAATAGCGGTATTTTTTATTTTTATCGCGCCGCGATATTTCTGGATTGTTGAAAACACGTCAAAGTTTTACAAAATTTATAATATCAATTTTTATCAATTTGATCAAAAAAATAAGTAAGTTACTTTGCAAAACATATTTTAAAAATATCTTTTTTATTTCTTGGCTTAAAAGAAATTTAGTATATACGTAATATATTAAAAACGTAAATGTGTCCTTTTGCAATAAACGATTTAATTGGCAGATCGTCTTCATTGCAACACCGAAAGAACGCGAATACTATCTCGGATATATAGGGCAGAACCGGCTCTCTGTTGACCGCATCTGTGCTTGTAGCAAGTCTTTCTCACACGATTCGCTCGTCCCGTACGCAAGTAACATCGCTGAAATGTTGCATTGCCATCACTACGGAGCGGAGATGGCACCAAGAGGGATGGAGGGACATTCTCTTACGTAGAAACTTGGACCGCGAGCGGTTTCTTCGGCGTGAGGCCGTTTCCTAGATGGCGCCGCTGCAATTTACCGCGAATGATCCTTGTAATAGATAAAGTCGCGGGAAGACGACGACGCCGCGAAAGCTGCATTAACATACTTTGCGGTTACGTTAATGACATCTTCATTCGGGAAAGAGAGTGCATTACCGGCGCGTCTCCGAAGGCGCGCGAAGGAATATTCGAAAGAAGAAATTTGTTATGCGAGGAGTTATTTTGACTTTTAAACGAAACTCCCAAACTTCTCGTTTGTGTAAATCGAACTAGTGAGACAAAAAATTGTCTTAAGATCGAAAAAAGTTGCGAGAAAAGTTGCAAGTAATTCGAGACCAGTTTCCAAATTTTTCCAACGTCGTAATCTTTTTTCTTGAAATTATCAAAATTCTTTTTCAAAAAAATTATTACAAATTGCAATGCGCAAGGAGAACTGTTAGTCCGCGAAGACGGTGACTAGATGGCAGCAGGACTGTCCAACGAGTGCGCGCGAGAGGTACCACCGTCCGCACTGACACCACCACTACTACTTCGCGGCAGCCTAGTCGAAGTAGTGGGGTATACCGGTGTCCCGGCAGACAGCTTGGCGTCCTACGGTTCGCATTACGAGAAACCGTAGCCTTTCTCCGTCTTGCGCCTCCTCTCGCTTCATGCAACTCGTGGTACCAGATCTCTCACGCGCGTTCGTCTTCGACTCGCTCCGCTCCGTATATCGTCGGCTCGGTTTCTTCCCGAAGGGAGTATCCTCTCTACCCCTTTCGCTCCGATTTCTCGATCGATCCTCTCGAAGAACGATTTAAATCTCACGTACATTGACGATCTCTTTCTAATTATAAAAATTTATAAATTTGTTTTGCAAAATACCGTTCGCGTGAGACATAGGTATATATTTTCTTTTTTGTTGCATAAATTACTTTTCGACGATCGATAGCGTTGAGAGGAGCACACAACGAGACTTTCTTGCAATTAATTATCCATGCATATGTATTCTAATTTATGCGAGACCGACAAACGCGAGACGACCGCGAGAGGCTAGAGAAAACGTCGAGTGAATGCATTTGTTAAACGTTCAGCGTCATTTGACATGCTTAAGGAGGAGAGGTCGATTTCTCTCTTTTTGCCCGCTTCTTTCTGCACTTTACTTTTTGTCGTCTATCGGAGGCCAGCTGGTCGAGGTCCAATCCCGCTTGATTTCGAGGATCGGCTTGACGCGCGGAAAACTACTCGATGTTATCAGATCGCGTGCATCGAAAGATCTGGCCGCTAGTATAACGACAAGAAAAAAAAAGATTTTTAAGAAAAGTTTGCCGTTCAATTTTTATTCTAGAGAAATAAGATGGATACACACACGCCCGATACAACAAATGATCGGAGATCCGAGAATGGATCTATCGCGAGAGTAATCCGAGCGGAGGTAAAAGCGATCGATCCGGCCGATCGAGCTCGCTCGTGCGTAGAGGACGGACGTGAGATCACGCGTGCTCCCGTGATCTTCCGCAATACGTAATTTATGTCCGGTCGAATGGCGGCGGTGGCGGCAACGGCGAGATATCGAAACTCCCCGAGAAAGTTTAAAACGGATAAATCACTCGCGAACGAGGATGAATAATTGACCGCAACGGAATGCGATATGTATCGAACGAGTATAGTCAAGATGCGCGCCGCTGTCGCAATATAGATTCTCGTTCCGCGTTTTCTCGAAATGTGTAGGTTCGCGCTGATCGATGATATCTATTAATGGAGCAGTGCATTTTAAAATTAGATTTTTCTTAACTCGCGTTCGAGCGACGCGAAACACTTTTACTTTTTTTTTTTTTAAAAAAAAGATCAATTTTTTGAAATGCATTCGAATGATGTGTTTAAAAAGGATAATATGTGCAGAGTGATCGACGATAAAAAAAAAAAAAAAATCGCACTCAGAGCATTAAATTCACGACTGTAGTTCATACGTAACTACAACTCGAATGTTTTGTGACGCGCGAAGTTAACTGACTGCTGTTGTCACCGCGTATGTAGATCGATACATATATTATCCGTTTGCATTTTGATGGAGTATTAATCATGTGATACATGTATATATACGTAATGCAATAAATTACAGTTCTTTTCAATGACACGATATTTAAAGTCGTACGCGTGAAATGCAATGCGTTAACTGTGCCCGGCTTTTAATAGAGACCATCTGGTCGTGTCAATATCTCTCATATACGTCCTACATGATATATGACCCCGATGATTACGCTTCACCTAATCCATCGGCAGCGATAACTCTCGCGTTCTCGCGTATCTTGATTGTATTTCGCGGCGATTTTCACACGGGAGTCAATAACACCGTGGTGCGCGCCGATAGAGTTCTCCGATGCCCAAACAACTACATTTCGCGACGAGAGCAGCGGCTCTTTACCGAGAATCTTCTTTCGAGCGGCGCAGCCGCATAATGCAATTCTCGCTCTCGCTTGTGGTTCGCTCTGTGTAAAGCAAACTCTGTGAAACGGCACCGCCGCCGCCGCCGCCGCTGCGGTAAATGCATTCCGTTCTCTTTAAATAGCGAACGGCTCGCGGCAAAGTCCGCGAATACCGCGATGCGTGGCTAAGTAAAGGACGCGTCGCGATATTTGCGGATCTCCCTGAAGAAATGTCAGCGTTCGATGAAGCGGCGAGTGCGTGTGGCCTCCGGCCGCGGAAATTATGAAACATCTCTCTCTCTCTCTCTCTCTCTCTTTATCTCTCTCTGACCGGGTTCGCAGCAAACTTGATCGATCGTAAGACTTTCCGCCGCGCTGCGTATGTATACATATATATATATATATATATGTACGTACATACGCTCGCGGATATTTACAGTATCGTCCATGGACTCCGCGCGTCTGTAACTCGCTCTCCAAGACGTACATGTTCTTGAAAGTTGAGTTACGAGAGGCTAGATGCATTTGCGAGGTTGCAATGTGTGTGTTTTATCGTAACGCAAGATAATAAAAATAATTAATTCGCGCGCTTCTTCATTTTTGTCTTTTTTTGACACAAAAATGTCGTTTGAGCAATTGATATATCACAAAGTTCTCTCTCGGTGTAAACAACTTCCATGTACAGAAATAACTGGAATACATGATTAGAATACGAGAATAACAAAGAATAAGTAATTCTGTGGCGTCATTTTTCGATAAAATGAATAGTCCGCGCGGAGAAAGATAACCCGAGGGGTCATAAAAACACTCGTGCTCGATTCTTCGGAGATCTGATACGCGCTCGCGACGTAATACTTCCTAGGTATTTCGTATAACAAATTCTAATTCGTTCGTATATATCCGTTAGAAAAAAAAATTCTAATTTTTATATAAGTTTTATATAAGTTTTTAAATAAGAGAGGAGAGAGATCTTTTACTTGTAACGTCGCTCTCGAAGTAAATTTCTAAACGTGGACCGTTTGCTGTAAGCGAGAGAACGCTAGATCGGTGAGTGACTTTGATGGAAAGCATGCCACAGGTGTCCTATCCTCCTCTCTCCTTTCTCACTCTTTCTCTCCGACGAGATTTATGCACGTCTCGGAGAACGGATCGCGAGATTACCGTACGCGAAGTCCGGGATCGCGCAGGATGCTGACTGTACCATGTGGATGACGATCAAACCGATTTCTTATAAAAAAAAAAAAAAAAAAATAAGTTTTTTAATATAAGACAAGTTTTATTCGATGATTTATGTTTTCCTTTTAGAAGTGTGTGTGTGTGTGTGCGTGCAGAAAGTAAATTAAACAAAAATACAAATTTGAGGATCGCAAATAAATGTAACAGAGATCAAATATTGCGAGCAAAATTAAGATGTTAATTAAATTTACATAAAATTTAAAAAAAATATATTGCAAAGCGAATAAATTTCAAGGAACGGTCTGTCTCATTTCTTGCTGTAATCTGTTTGAATTACCGCGTCAGTACGGAGGATCTGCTTCGGAATTCGCATTCTCCACACCTGTTAAAGCGCCGTTGTATTTAGGCCGTGTTTAACGAGCGCTAACTATAGCTATACGCGAGAGAAGAATATATACGCGCGCGCGCGCGCGCATTACTGGTACACATGTATGTACGCACATTCGTGTACACACGTGTGCAGTAGATATAGACGTGTACATATGGATCGTAGAGGCCTGAGTCGGCTCACGTTTGGCCCTCGTCCGGTTGCGCGAAAGCAAAAGATTCTCTGAATGAACTCTAAAGATAGATCGCACAACACGCATACACGCCCTTCCCTTTCACCGTTTCGCCTTGTCTTCTTCCTCGGTCTTCTCCTCGACGCTTCCTGCCTCGCTTTCTCGGTATTATAAGCCGCTGCTGTGGATGCACCAAGATTTACCGGATGCGTTTCGATCGCGCGGATTCCCGAAACAATTTTTGCGGAAGTTGCGATTGTTTTATTTCGGCGACTCTCGGAAAAACATTTATTTAATGTCGAAATTTAAAAGACTTGTAAACTATTTTTTTAAATAATTGTTTTGTCAAGTTGGTTGTATTTTAAAAAATAACGTGTTCTCCGCGATTTTGATTACCGGTAAAGTATCTTCGATCTTTGCCAAAATAAGACGCAACTTTCTCATATTACCGTCATAATATTTCCGCTTTAATATTGAATTATGATGAAAAGAGGATATACTATAACAACAACAGGTAGCATCTCTCCGCAAATAATCCAGACAGTTATTTGTGAAAACAGACGCTGATTGCGCGGAAAAATATATTACGCGCTTTGATTGACGATCGGACGTATAGATGATGCAAAATCGAATTGTCTTCCCTCCCCCCTTCAGGACACGGAATCCTTCTTTCGCATCGCACGCAGGAATCTACGGGGTCCCACGCACGAAGCGTCGATCGAGAGTGTGAACGAGCTCTTATCCGAGGATCGTGACGCAACGCGAAGCCCGCGGCTAATCTAAAATTTCCCACGGCGTTCACGCGCCTTGATCTTTCTTGTTCTCTTTTTTTTTCTTCTTTACGACGGTGTAGATACTCTCTTTCTCTCTCGAGCCGGGAAGAGCGTGGGTGGGCGGAGTCGGCGCGCGGTCGGTCTCGATTTTGTGTGATCGCGGGGATCTCCATGTAACTCACGGGGATCGCTCACCGCGGATGTAAAAAAAAAAAAAGGAAAAAAAAAGGCGCGTCTCGTCGCGGTAAAGAAAACGCGTGGGCAGCGATAGAAGGACAAGGAGAACGAGTGACTGAAACGAGCAAGGAGGCCGCTGTGCGTGCGTCGCGCTGCTTCGGTGTGCCTCACAGCGGTCCATGGTCGGTCACCTGGCACACCGTACAGCATTGGCTTTCGCCTCTTTCCTCCTTTCCTTGTTGCGAAACAACGAAGAAAACGAGAGAAGCTCTCTGTTTGCGCGCGAATATTAAATATTGACCGTTTAGATTTAGAAATAGATACAGGTGAAACTAATTAAACGGTCTTTTACGTCTTAGAAGCGGCGCTTTTTTTTCTGTACAGTCACAAACATCGTCCTATTCGAACATGCGTTCGAATGGAACCGCGAGTCTTGCGATAGAGTAAAATTTTACAGAAATAATCAATTGAGATTTTTTTAATTAGCAACAAGAATTCTCTAAAGCAAAGAAAACGCTAAGTGCTACGTATTCTTTATCGTGGAGCTTAATATAGAGCTCACAGAGCCGCTATCATTTCAGAAAAGAGCAACTCATAATCGTGATAATTCTTCATTCTTCAACTAGAGAGAAAAGGGCGCGAAAGATAAAATTGAGATTATTTTTGATGAAAGAAATTTCTTGTCGTAAATTAATACAAAAAATCTGATTTGGTAAGTCGATTGATTTAGTTTTTAAACCCCGCACCAAATCAAATAAAATTCTATTCACCAGCCGGCAATAAACGCCGAGGATCTGCTGCCACCCTTGAATAATGCACTCGGAACACTGCACGCAAGTGCGTAAAGGTCAAGCGCATGAGGGGTTAATGGCGCTCTTTAACACATAAAATAAAATTACGTGCTTGATGTTGTAAGTAAAAGCAAACGCGTATGCATCGTGAGAATTAACGATTTTGTCTCAAGAATATGCTTGAACGTTTTAACAATTTCAAACATAACACGCGCATATTTATGAAGTCCAATTCAGGGTTTCACGTGATAGAATTACAAAATTTGCGGCAACATGAAAAATATATTTTTTCCAGTGTGTTACTCGATTAATTGTATGTTAATATTAATATATATATATATTGTAGTTTTCATTAATTAGGATTTTAAAATTAGTTCAGAAAAAAAGTTTGGATTAACGGTTTAAAATTACGGCGTGCTCGAGCGATTCTATTCAACCACCTGTTTGCTTTCAAGCGTTCTCGGTCCTCGGACGCTGTTCGAACTGCGAAAAAACGCGCGAATTTCTCTCATCATCTTCTGCTATCATACTTTTCTATCTTGTATCGGTTTTTGTTTTACGTTGTCTATGTGAATTTTACTGTACATAATATTAATATTTCATTTTCTCTGACTCGACAGTCGCGTGGATACTCCAATTCAAAATCGAAATATATAAAATGTTATCTTATAAAATATTCAGATACGGTAAATTCTCCACATTGTTCATCTAATTTTTTTTTTTTTATTGCCCAGCGTGAGAACAAAAAATATATCTAAAACCTTCATTCAAACAATACGTTCTCTCGTACTGTATTTATACTAGTATTCATATCTGTGTTGTGTGTGTAATATTACATCGGGTGATGAGATGGAAAGAGATGTGGGCAATGTACGATCGTCACGAAGATGTTTCTCGAATTTCGTTATACACATCGCGAGGAGATGTGAACGTAACAGATGCAACGGGACTTACTTCGTTATTTGCTTCCGCAACTTGGTCCTGACTTATTGTACTCGTGGATCTTCTCGGATCTTTCTCCGTGTTATCGTTTACTCTTTCCTCTTTCTTCCGCACTGGGCCTGGGCGAATCAAGACTTCCCTTCTTCGCTTCACTTGTGACACTGCCTCCTCCGATTTTGCGATCGACACGCGACTCGAGACAAAAGCTAAACGATTTTGAACACTGGACCAACAAAATGCGGAACCGAGTTCTTCTTTCGTAAAATAGATTTCGCGAGATCTCTCTTGAGAATGATGCGTGTGCGTTTGTGAAAGACTGTGTGCGAGGGTCGCGAATCTTCTAACGATGCCTTCTGGCGAGCGCGTCTTATCAACGTGCGTTATCTGCGGCGCGGGTTGACAGTCTCTTTCCCTCTTGATATACAGTTCGGTGTCTGTATATACGTGAACGTGTCGGCTCTCACACAATACGCGATACTGCGGCGCTATATGGAGGCGTGCGTGTATATAAGTAGTAGTAGCAGCAGCAGCGCGACAAAAAGCGGCGGCAGTGGTGGCAAGAGAGATGCGTCTCTCGTGGAGGCTCGAGCTAACATTAACTAGCGCGGAGTGCAGTCGCTTATAATATGGCCCGGCCGCGAACCAATGGGATCCCGCGCCTCTTGCCAGACCCTCACTGATCCCCCTTCTCTCCCCTGGGCCTCTCGGCCTCTTCTCTTGCCGACCCTCTTGTTGTTCTCGGACCCCTCTCGCATGGCACCACCGCCTTCCACTACCACCTCCTCCTTTTCCTCCTCCACCTCCTCCTTCTCTCCACCACCGCCGTCATCGTTGCTGCTGCTGCTGCTGCTGCTGCTGCTGCTGCTGCTACTCTCGTATTCCTTCGCTCTCTGTCTCTGCGCGCACCCTTCCTCGCTGCCTACGCTCTCTCCCTCCGTATGTCATCCTCCGCATCGTGAGAGAGCTGCGAGAGACCCCCCGCGTGTTATTCCCGATTGTCGTTTCTCCTTCGCCCTCTCATCTCCGCGCGAGTATGCATCGGGTCTCTTTCCCTTCTGTTGAACCAAACTCTTTGCACGTTTTCTTTCTCTTCTCGGTCCCTCCTCCCTTTTCTCTCCTTCGCTTTCTAACCTTTCTTTCCTCGCGTTTATCCTACCTCTCTTCTTTATCGCCGTCTATCCTCGTCGATCTTATCAGTTTTCCTTCCTTCTTTCTTTACGGGGCCGCTAAGCTGTGCGAGAAACGGAAAGGGAGAAAGAGAGAGAGAGAAAGAGAGAGAATAATGGCAGAGAGATCGGCAAGCAGTGAAAGAGAGAGGAGACGTGGGGGACCGACACATCGCAACATAGGTCGGAGACCGTTGCCTCAGCGCAAAAGCACCGCTGTTACGCGAGCGCGTTATTAGTAAGCTAAGTTTATCGTTTACGGTGACGAGAAAGTAGTAAAAAAAAAAAAACAGAGAGAACGCGTTATCGGAGGGAATGGGTTAACTTCCTCCCGGATCGAAAATTCAATTCGATTTTTTTCCGCGCGACTTCTCATCGCGTTAAGCGCACTTTTCTTTTGCCACGTGCGGCAGATTTTTTATCTTCGAGTACATAATGATTTCATAAATTTTTTGTTTGCGTTTCTTGTCAATCGCAGAAACTACGCAAATTCAAAAAATATAAGTGAGTTGATGTAACATCTGTGTGGCACTGGGAGGGGTAAAATAATAATTTTGTTGTTTCGCATGATCGAGATCGTTTTTTTCGCATATTCTTGCAAAAGAATGCTTCATAGTTAAAATTGCGTTTTATGTTGTAAAAATTATTGTGTGTCAGGGCCGACTATAAAAAGAAAAACTGGATGTGTTATTTGTGAGATTATTCATGACGCACAAAAAACCGAATTGTAAAGAACGTAATCTCGTCACGGTCTCTTATCACTCGGACGTGATCTCAAACATCTGACAAAATAAGATTCACACTTTATTTTCAGCGAAATTCCGTGTTATATTTGACGTCCTTGAATTTTGCGCAACATTTAAATAAATGTTGATTTGACTTCTTTCAAACATTGTGTTAACCCATATATCTCTCTGTTTCGTAATTATATCATTGAGTAATTCTCGTGAATAGATTAGATTGTTGTTTTTGAACAACTCGATTCATCATTTTTGCCATTCTCGAAATTTATTTCAGTTTTATTTGGTTTTATTTTTTTAAATTAAATTTTTTATTTTATTAGTTTTAAATATACACGTCTTTAATTAATTGGTCTTAATCGCATTCGAACACACTTTTTTCTACCAATTTATTCTGACGATTGATTACGACCACGCTAGTTGGGGAGAGCAATAAAATATATATTAATTATATTCAAATAAGAATCGGTTAATTACGACTGCCGGTCGTAAAAAAAAAAGTGCTGTCGTAACGAATCGCTCTAGATTGCTCTACAATGAAAATATTTTTATAAACTTCCATTATGCAACAGCTTAATGTTCTGCTAATTGCAATGATGAGAAGAATGACGCGGAAGAATGACTCGTAAAAGTTTTACGGACGTAACTTCGTTTCGAATCCTATTCGAAGTAATCGGAAATTTCTGTTTCGGAAAATTGCTGTTTACACGCGATCGACGTTCTTATCTGATCTCTCGGAAACAATCGCAAATCTCGCTACACAGTCGTTAATTACTGTGTGTATAATCATTTAAACTGGAGCTCCGACGTGTGTTGCATATTTAGATTTGATAATAACACAAATGTATAAGCTCGGTTACATGTATATAAGCGTCACGTGACGATCTCGTTTAATTGAGACAGAAATAAACGCGCGCGATATGGCAGAATCATCTGCTAATTCGATTCTCCGCCGATTACGTGTTCGAATTCGCAAGTTCTTTCCGCTAATTTAGAACGCGCGTGGCATAATTCGCCGATAATGTATTATTAAATATGTTGAACGGACAAGGTCAACATTGCAAATTTTATGTTGTGTATTTCTGCGTCGCAGTTCTCTCGTATAAATTAATTCTACATTAATTTTAATATAAATTTTTTTTTCTTTTTTATATCGTCAAAATCTACGTCGCAAGTAATACAAACACAGATCGAATGTTAGAAATACATAAATTGCAAAACAGGTGCGTTAAAACCAGTGGGTTTTCTACGAATTCTGCTTTCACTCTACAAAAATCTGATGCAATTCTTTATGGCGATGTAAGTTCGACAACACGTAACTACGTGTCAGACAGAGGTGTGGCTGTCCCATATAGTATCGTGTTTTCGAACGATAACATCGGAAACTAAATTTAAACTTCTCAAATTCGGTGACTATTATTGCGCTTTGCGCAAAATCCGACGAATGTTGCGTCAACCGAGTCGAGGCTTCAAGTTGCGAGAAACGCGGCGGCGCTCTAGAACCGGAGTTAAGTGTCACACTAATAACACGGTGCGATCCCGTCCACGGAATGTTTTTCTGTCCCTCAAGGGGCCCCGAGGCTAAAAAAAAATAAAATTCCAGAGGCGACAGAAGCGATTACCGTATCTCCGCTTGTCTATTCGTCTAATTGAAGTATTGCATTTGTACATACATGCACGATAATCGCCTCATCGGCGCGAATGTCTCTCGCGAGGGGTAAAGGGTAGAATCATAAATAAATCATCAATCATCAATGAGTACGAGCCAATAGTCGTGAGAGGAAACGTTACTATCTGCGAAACGATTATGCGCGTTGCGTGATACGCGATTGTGTAACAAGTTGATTATATTGTTTGATTCTCGATTGGCGTGAAGAAAGCAGCAATGCGAGTCGTCGAATTAAACGTGTTTTTAACCAACAAGATGTTATTCATTATCCATTAAAAAAAAGAAAAAAAGTGAATTGCTGCAAAGCGAGTAAGTCGCGTATTTTTTTTTTGGAGCAATCGCGAAATCTTTTGCAGATAGTATCGAACTGTTGAATGCTGTAGACTACGATGATAGGAAAAAAAGACGAGAGCTTTTTATTAACTGCAAAAAAATGAATAGAAATCTGGGTGGATATCAAAATTGTAAATTTTGTCGGAGAAAAAACTCGTAATAATTTAAGAAATAGAATAAAGATGAAAAAAAAAAGATGAAGAGCCACAAGTTTTTTTTTTTGTATAAACCGGGCCGAAAATACGATGCGTTTTCGCGATCGTTCGTTCGACCACGTGCGTCCGAAACGTATACCTTATACAACGACTGGAAAGAAAACAAAGAAATACAAATACGATTCCATTGTTTCAACGCGGAAACCACGCACAATAATTCTTATTACACACCGCAAAAGCATCAAATGTTAAAAAGAAAAACAAAAGTCTAGGTGTCGACCGTCCCGTGCACATGTATCGCACGTGTTTGAATCCAGAAGTGTGCGTAGATTTAATCAAAACACAACGGTGAGATGCGAGATCGCTACAATTGTTTGATGTTTGATTCGTGATTGGCGTAAAAAAAAAGATATTTTTATGGCTTTGTCAGCTATTATCATCGCAAATTTATACGTTATCCGCGAGAGAACAGTCAATTTTGTTACTCTTCCATTATTTTCTTCTTCTTTTTTGTCTCTACATTAAATTTTGAGAAGGACCAAGAGCACGGTAAAAACCTGGTGATTATGTTTTTTGTGTGCAAGTTTTTTCACGTTTGATTTTGTATAAGTTTTATTTCTTCATTGATTGGACATCAAAAGAAACCTTGTAATTACAAAATAAATCCAAAAAGCATCCTATCACTTTTGTCTGAGGCTCATACCGGCTGTTTTTTCCTTTTTAAATTTATTTTAAAGTTTCAGAGTTTTTTTATATCTTCACATTATTACTTGCAATTATATCTGTAATTATTTGCTACTTTATAAAGAACCTCTTGCTTCTTGTAATAGAAATCGAAATACAAGCGAAACATACAAACGCGAGATTGGGTGCACCTTTATATTTATTGCACACATAATTACCGGTTATTTCTGGCTCCGTGCTTAGCGGCGTGTTTCAGATAACGATAATAGAGATAAATCTTCGTTGTGCCTTTAAGGTCGATAACTCTTGACGACGAGTTGTGCGTGGCGTATAAAGAACGCAATAAAAGCGTTTGCAACCCGTAGAAACTGAAAGGGAAAATGACGTGCGAGAACGAGTTTTCGATTTGAACTTATAAAGTGACAGCCTACTGCGATTTATAACGACTGAGTTTATTTTTTTTTTTATGGCACGAGCAAACAAAATAGAACGATAAAGCGCAATAAAAAGAGCTGAATGTTTCTCTGTAGACGAGAAACACGCGCGGTTCTTTTCGAATCTTTTCGGGAAGATCTATAATCTATAATTTTTTTTTTTGCAGCAAAACTTGTTTCCCAATTTAACTGACAAAAAGGGAATTTACATATTTAAAATCGAAAGTTAAATTTCTGCAAAAGATATAAATATGCGAAATATATACTTATTTTGTTTTAACATCACGTGTTCTTACTAAAAAAATATCTTGAAATAGCAATTTGACATATTCGTCGCATAATGAACGTATGTACGAAAAAAAAGAGTGCCGAGTTTGTCTCGACAGCGACGTTATTAATTCCAGCAGACTGGCACAGCCATACGGTGTACATGTACGCGCACCAATACACAAAACGGATCGCGCGACTCAAACTCGGCCGAGAACACTTTCCCGACCAGCTTTTGCGTCGACAACCGCTTTCGCGATTGTCTTAACGAGGCGTTCATAAGCGCGCGCGCGCGCACGCCGTAAACGAATTCGCGCGTTTCGTGGAATTAATAGATTCTTAAGGGCTGTCTTTCTCTTTTTCGACTAATCGCTGGTACTTTCTAGAACAAGTTCAAAGTCGTCTCTTCTTCAGAAGGAGAACAAAATGTAATATTTCTCTCGAGACGAACGCGCGATTTTGTATCGCAAGTGTTATTCTATCTAAAGAAGCGTCAGTTATCGAGTGATCGCTTGAATAATCAAAGTGCTTTTCGTCGAAGAAGCTTGAACGAATTATAAAAATTCTTCCACGTTCTTGCAATTCTCGTCGGAAAGTACGGATGAGTTTGTTCCTATGACGCAACGAATGCCCCGCATCATAGATCATTTTTATTCGCACAAACAATTTGTCATTAGAATCGCGCGCTGTTGAATGATGCTGTTACGCGAAATCAGATAAACGACGTGCACGGTCAGCGTTTGTGGAAATGTAAAAATTTCGTTAGCATCGATCTGTCTGTCATTGAACAGTCTTGATCGATAGAATTACAATCGGTTAAGAGTAAGTCTTCGTTTCCGTCACAATCTTCGTAAATTACTTTGTACAATCTCCGGTGTAATATCTCCTATCGCGCTGACACCGCGTGTGTCATCATCCCGTCACGCGCGTGCGAAAACAACTTTGTGCGCGTTATTGCCAAAAATTGGGATAAAAGAGACAATTATTGTAATAATCGGACGTTCCCGACTGTAATTCGGGAAGTAATTAGAATCTCTCTCATGTTTAGTTAAGGTACGTACATGCGATTTATCATCAGTTTTCTCGGAGACGTTTTCCAGTGCGATCTTACGTTTTTTTGCGAGTCGATAATAATTGTGTTGCACAACGTTGTATCTGACGTCGAGAAAAGCTTACGCTAGTGTGATTCACTCAACGCTAGTTTGCTGCGTCAGGAGAGGAATCAATTAAGTACAATTATAATATACTCACGCGATAAATGTAGCGGTCGATATTTCCAAGTTTAATGAAAAGCTATGAATAATGAGTGACACAATGGAAGATTAATTTCCAGGAAAGATTAATTTCTCTCGATTGAAATATCAACAAGTCGTGGTTTGGCAAATCCACGTTTTTGCCTCGAGAGAGATGATAAATTATACCTATATCATATCTCTCGGGCTGTTTGCCAATTTCTTGTGCCGACATTTCTTTAATAAATCATAATTAAATAAACGACTGCCGCACGGGTTGAAAAAGAATTGATAAATAATTGAAAATATCTTCGCAACGATCCTGTACGCGCAAATTGTGCCACATTACGAAAGAAACGTAAAGGGCTGTCTACAATGGAGAGTTTTAAGTCGTAACAACGTTTTCTTAAGATCTAATCTTCTCTACTGTAGAGGGTAATAAATAA